>BQNB010168964.1:0-13832 GCA_026074375.1 Tanacetum coccineum
AGTAATGAAATCCATTGTGATGTTATCCTATTTCCACACCGGGATCACAGGTTGAACCAATAAACCAGATGGTTTTTGGAATTCGGCCTTGACCTTGGCACATGTCAGACACTTACTGACGTAGGTGTGGCAATCTTGGCTTTCATATTGGGCCACCAATACAGTTTCTTCAGATCTTGGTACATCTTGTCTGATCCAGGGTCGATCGAATACCTTGACTTATGCGACTCGTGCATAATCAAAGCTCTCAAGTCACCATAATAGGGTATCCAACTCCTATTTATTAAACACAATGTTTCGTCAGCACGGGGTTCGAGCTTCTTAATCATACCACACAAATCTTCAATTCCATAATTCTCCTCTTTCCTTGCCTCAACTTGAGCATTCAAAATTCTCTTAGGGAGATTTAAACCAATAGTAATAATGAGGGCTCGAACTCGTAGTGGCTTAATCCTCTCCTTGCGACTTAGCGCATCATCCACCATGTTTGCCTTCCTCGGATGATAACGAATCTCGCAGTGGTAGTCACTCAACAGTTCCAACCATCAATGTTGTCTCATGTTCAACTCCAATTGATCAAGAATATGCTGCAAACTCTTATGATCAGTGAACACAACGCACTTCGTGCCGTATAAATAATGTCTCTACATTTTGACAACGAACACTACAGACTCCAAGTTCAAGACATGTTGAAGTGAAAAATCTTCTCAATGTAATCTATAGATTTAGGCGTGCGCGAAGGCTATTACCTTATCCTTTGCATCAAAACAGCACCCAACCTTTGTGAGAATCATCACAGAAGAAACCATGTAATTATTTTCACTACCTTCGGGTAAAGCCAAAATGGTGCACTACACAATTTTTGCTTCAACAGCTGAAATGCACTACCCCGCGCCTTTTTCACTCCAACAAACTTCATCGGCTCTTATTGCGTCAGCTATCGTCATATGCTTGGCAATTTTTGAAACCTTGATAAATCTTCGTAATAGCCAGCAGACTTAGAATTGACGAATACAATATCGTGTCTTGGTGACGCCCAATACCTTGAAGAATTAATCATAACGGGTTCATGTGAATGCTTTCACTATCAATCACGTGACCGAGAAACTGTACCTTTGAAAGCCAAAATTCGCACTTTAAAAACTTAGCGTATAATTCCTCCTTCTTAAGTAATCTCAAGATTAACCAAAGGTGCTCTTCATGCTCCTTCTTATTCTTGGAGTAGATCAAAATGTCATCGATGAAAACTATCACGAATTTATATGGATATGGCTTGCACACCCAATTCATCAGATCCATGAATACCGCCGGTGCGTTGGTCAGTCCAAACGGCATCACTTGAAACTCATAGTGACCGTAGCGTGTTCTAAATGTTGTCTTTGGAATATCTTCCTCCCGGACTCTGAGTTGGTGATAACCAGATCTTAGGTCGATCTTAGAGTAGACTTTTAACCCTTACAACTGATCAAACAAGCCGTCGATTCTCGGAAGTGGGTATCGGTTCTTCACAGTAAGTTTGTTTAGTTCACGGTAGTCGATACACATCCAAAAAGATCTATATTTATTTTTGATAAATAAGATCGGAGCTCCCTAGGGTGAGGAAATTGGTCTTATAAACCCTTTGTCAGAAAGTTCTTGCAGCTGAGTAGACAACTCTTGCAGTTCTGACGGTGCTAATCTATATGGGCTCGACTGTGCTCGCGCCGTGTGCGAGAATAACATCGCACTCTGTGGTCTCAGCTCTAGTATCTGCACCCTCCCCCTAGACACGCGCTCTCTCTCAAACAAGAGGGGAAGATCGAGCGAGAGATTTCTGAATTCCAGGGAAAAGTCCTTTTGGAAAGACTTCTCGTCCAAGAAGGTGACCGTTACAAAATTCACCCGACAAAACGTCATCTCTCTCTTATCTCTCTGGCTAGCTGCTGCGAGAGCGAGCTCAAGTCACGTATGATAGACATGTCCTCAAGTCGCTTCTCCTCTGACTTGTCTTCGGTTCCCTTCTTCGTAACTTGTGCCAGACAAATTTGGCAACCCTTCTTAATATATTTATGAGTTTTGATGCACGATATAATGCTCATCTTCGACTTCTTTTCCTTGCCACTTCTATCACCTTGGACTATCAAAACTTCATCCCCATAGGGAATCCACACAATCTTCTCATCATAAACGATTATTGCATGATGGTTCGCTAACCAATCCATGTCGATGATGACGTCGAAACTACCAAGTTCTACGGGAATTAGCTCTATGTTGAATGGGTGGCCTAACAATCCTAATGTACAGCCTTTAAGCACAATATTGACGATTTAAAGTGTCCAAACTCCTCGTACGTCATGTTCATGACCACTTTTAATTATGATAGCCAAACGATAGTAAGAATGTAACAACTATAAATTATATTATTTATTAATCTAAGTACTCGTACTTATTACGACCTATTATTTAATTAGGTTGCATACGGGGGGGAAAAAAAAAAAAAATAAAAAAAACGTGAAGCATGTCCACACTTTAAAGATAACAGATATAAATTATCAGATCACTCACTTTGAGGTGAGTATCATAGCCCACACTATTTACAGTTTCTACTGATATACTATTATGGGGTGGAAACATGCTGTTTTACAAATTGGAACTCAAGTGGATAGTATTTTACATTGATTACATGTTTGCCTAAGTATCGATAACCCAAGTTAAGCCCAATTATCATGAACTGTCATTGCATAGATTAGTTGGGAATTACAAATTTTAGTGCGTATGTAATATAATAGATCTATTTGGAAACGACCTCCCCGTTCGGCAAATGGACTAGCTATCACGGGAACGAACGTTATAGCAATCGAATCAGGGAAGTTTTTCGGCTAAAACATCATTTCGGGCTGAGTAGCATATTTGTCGAACAAGACTGTCGAGCTTCAGTGTCATGAGCTTAGTGTAAATGTAATCTTGTTTGTGATTGTTTTGGCATATGTTGTAACAACACGCGGAAATGACATGCGTCCAGCATAAATTAAATACCGTAAACCTATGAATTCTACCAACATTTTTGTTGACGTTTAAGCAATTGTTTTCAGGATCAATAGGTACACGAGGTGCCCAAGGATAGCATTGGGTTTACGTTTGGATTGCACGCTTAAAAGACTTTTATATCATAACTTTTTGAAATCTATGTCATCTTTTTGTAATATTAAACAAGGAACAAGTGAAGCTATAAGCTTTTGTAATATGTCTTTTAATTAAATCCAATGTATCAATTTAAACGACTTTTTGTGTCGTTCTTATATATATCTTGTGCTGTTGATCTTGAAGTAACACGCCCCGGATCCTTATTCCGCTGCGACCCATTTTGGGGGTGTTACAGATTGGTATCAGAGCCGTTAATAGAGACTAAGTCCAAAATGTTTTTGCAGACCTAGAAACCGTGTTTCATACATTGCAATCAATCAAAAAGGGTTTTTTATATGGGACACACTATTTATTGCATTAGTGGGTACTAGATGCAATTCATAATTTATATCGTGGTTAAAATATATACGTATATTACAAATGATAGCCTAATATATCTATACTCTATACAGTTTATCTTTTTCTGGTACACAGTGCGATGTGATCCAAATTTTATTTATGATGCATATGTTATGTTACGTTATGATTGTATTGAAATCTAACGGGTATTATGTTTTCTTGTGATTTAAGAAAATGGCACCAAGAGGAAGGCCCACGAGGTTAAACCCAGATGCAACACCAACACCAGTCACACCAGCCCCAAATGCACCAACAGCCACAACTGTTACTGAGGCACAACTTCAGGCCTTAATTAATCAAGGAGTTTGTTGCCTGCAAATGGGCTGAAGCATAAGCAAAGCAGAATTAAGGAATGGCTACGACAGCAATGGTTCAGTACCAAGGCCAGCACAAGCTGCTCGTGCATGCTCTTACTCTGAATTCTTAAAATGCAAACCTTTGGACTTCAAAGGCACTGAGGGAGTCGTCGGACTCACTCGATGGTTTGAGAAAATGGAATCTGTGTTTAGCATTAGCAATTGCCCATCAGATCACTAGCCAAGTCAAAATATCCGCACTGGCACTCTGCAAATACGATGCTCTTACATGTTTGGAATCCCAATGTTAAGACCACCACTCCAGAAGTAGGCTCATGTACATGCCATTGGCAGCACTGCAGAAAATGATGACTAAAAATACTGCCCGAAGGGTTAGATCAAGAAGATTAAAACTGAAAATGTGGAACCTTAAGGTATAAGGGCACCGATGTGGATTCCTATAATCGATGCGAATTTCAGCAACTATCCTTGATGTGTTCCAGAATGTTCCCAGAAGAGGTAGACAAGATTGAAAATTATATCGGACTGGATTGTCCCGATATGATACTTGCAAATGTAAATGCATCAAAGTCGAAGACATCAAGAAGTTAAATTGAGTTTACAACTGAGAAGAAGGAGGAAAAGACCCATTCTATGCTGAACCAGGCATAAAGGAAAAGAAAGAAGATGATCATCCCCAAAACAATTCAAAAACCAAACAACAGCAGAATAGGGAGCAGAACACCGGCCAAGCCTATTGCTGGCAGGCAATAGTGATAGAAAGCCATACGATTGGTCGTAAAGCCTCTATGTTCCACGTGGTAATTGCCATCATGAAGTAGGTCCTTGGTCAACCTAGGGCATAACTGCAATAGGGTTGGCCAGTCGGCCAGGGACTGTAGGAAACGACCTCGGCTAACAACAACAACAACACCGTAACAACAACAACAACAACTACCAAAACAGACAACAAATAATCATCATGGCAATGGTTGCTTTGAGTGTGGAGCTCTGAGGCCCACTTTAAAAAGAAAACGCGCGAAATAGCTCAACTGAACAAAAGATGCTCTGTGTAATCAAGCAGGAGAAATAACAAGGCTCCAGCGAAGGTTATTCGGTTGGGAAATGCAGGGGCAACCCAGACAACGGTCGTTGCGGTACTTTCCTTCAAAACAACCGTATGCTTACATCTTATTGAGATACTGGTGCCGATAGAGTTTCGTATCTACTGCATTTAGTCCTTTGTTTGATATCGTCCTAATACACTAAGATCATGGTATTAACTTTGAGTTATCTGACGGTATGATTAATTAGGTGAGTAAATCTATATTGACGTGTTGTTACGTTAACTTTTTAAACCATCCGTTCAACATCAACCTAATGCCGGTAGAGATGGGTAGTTTCGACGTGATAATTGGCATGGACTGGTTGTCAAAATACAATGCCGTTATCGACTGTGCTAAGAAGATTGTTCGTATCCCCGTCGCGGTAGCGAAATCCTAAATCGTAACGCTCATTAGGTAAACACGGATGTATTGAATGACACAGGACGCGACTATACACATCACGTGATACCAAGGATCAAAAGTAATCTGCTAAAAGGATCTACGTCTTTTTGCACATGTTACTACAAAAGGAGATTGAAGACCAATCAGAAGAAGAAGCAACTTTAGCGACGACCGATAGTTCAAACAGCGATTTTCTGATGTATTCCTGAGATTTGCCGGGTCTTCCACAGACACGACAAGTGGAATTTCACATCGATCTAAGTACTTGGGCTGCACCCAGTAGCACAGCACCTTATCGATTGGCCTCCATCAAAATGAAAGAATTGGTTGGATCAACTACAAGAGCATTCCACAAAGGCTTAATAAAGACCTAGTTCGTCACCCATTGGGAGCGTCCATTTCTATTCGTCAAGAAGAAAGATGGATCGTTTACGGATGTGCATGAGATTATCGGGAACTAAACAAAACTAACTGTGAAGAACCGTTATCCGCATACCAAGAATTTGATGACTTATTCGATCAACTTCAAGGGTCGAGTGACTACTCGAAGATCGACCTAAGGTCAGGTTATCACCAAATGAGGGTCGAGAAGAAGACATCTCGAAGACTGCCTTTACAACTGCGATATTGACATTATGAATTCCAAGTTTAAGCTGTTTGGTTGACTAAAACCACCTGCTGTGTTTATTGACCTCATGAACCGAGTGTGCAAAACCTTATCTGCACAAAACATAATTGTACATAATTGACGATATTTTGATCTAATTTCCAAGAACAAGCAATAGTACGAAGAGCAACTTAAGATAAATTCGAGTTGTTGAAGAAAGAAGGAGTTGTATGCAAAATTCCAAGTGTAAATTTTGGATTCCCAAAAGTACCAGTTCCTCGGTCACTTGATTGATAATAAAGGCATTTATGGTGGATCCAGCCAAGATCTGAATCCGTTAAAGATTGGGTAACTCCTACTAAGACACAACGAGATTCGCAATTTTTTTAGTCTTGCTAGGTATTATCGACGATTCAAGAAGGTTTTCAAAAATTGCCAAACCAATGACCAAGCTCACTCAAAGAGGTCAAGTTTGAGTGGGGTGACAAACAAGAAGCAACGGTTCCAGTTTATTGAAGCAGAAGTTATGTAGTGCACCAATTTTGGCTTTACCCGAAGGAAGCAAAGATTTTATCGTATACTGCGATGCTTCAATCAAAGGTTTTGGGCTTGTGTGTTGATGCAAAGAGAAAAGGTGATTTCTTATGCATCCCGCCAGTTAAAGATCCATGAGAAGAACTATACTGAACTCAGATTCTGGAACTGTAGAGCAGTAGTGTACGCCTAAAATTTGGAGGCACTAACTGTACGGAACCAAGTGTAACGGTGTTTCACTAATCCCAAAATTTACTAACACATCTTGATCATAAGAATTAAATATGAGGCAAACGTCGTTGTTAGAGTTGCTAATTGATTAACGATG
The DNA here is from genome assembly GCA_026074375.1 of Tanacetum coccineum. Lineage (NCBI taxonomy): Eukaryota > Viridiplantae > Streptophyta > Magnoliopsida > Asterales > Asteraceae > Tanacetum > Tanacetum coccineum. Next base: position 6,796 of record BQNB010168964.1, read on the forward strand.
CGAATTCGTTATCACCATGGAAGGCGAATTTTGTTGCTGATGCTTCTGAGCAGGAAGGAACAGAACCACTAAGGTTTTCTGGCCTTATTGATGAACGTATTGCTTAGATATTCGAAACAAATCTTGAAAGCTCAGACTGAAGCACGAAAGCCGGAGAACATCAAGAAGGAGGATGTTGGAGGTATATTGGTTGAGAATTCAAAAGATCCGGAAGAAACTTAGAACGGAAAAATTGGAACCACGTACGGATGGAACTATGTGCTTAAATGGCAAGATGGTTAACCATGTTATGGGGCGACTTAAGGACTGTGATCATGCACGAGTCCCACAAATCAAAATACCTATCCATTCGGGTTCTGACAAGATGTATCCACCAACTGAGGATATGAAGAAACTATATTGGTGGCCCAATATTAAAGCTAAACATCGCCACCTTGTTATCAAATGTTTGACAGTGCCTAAAGGTCAAGGCCCGAACAATCAGAGACCATCGGTTTTTGTAGTGCAACCTGAGATACCACAGATGGAAGTTGTGGACAACATCACGATGGATTTTCCACAAAGCTTCCCTAAGTCATCCAAGTGGTATGACACCATTTATGTAATCGTTGACCGTCTTATCTTACAAAGTCCGCAATCTTTATACCCATGAAAGAAACTGACCCTCTGTAGAAACTAGCGAGAATGTACCTAAATGAATATAACAATGCATGGAATGAAAACCAGTTCTCGATTATTTGTTGATCCGTGACCCTAGGTTACAACAAATTTCTGGAGGTCACATCATAATGCTTTGGGTACTAAATTTTTGGATATGAGTCCTAGCAAACATCCGCAAACCGATCAGACAAAGGAGAGAACCATCCAACACTCGAGATAATACTATGTGCAATGCGTAATCGCTTTGGAATGGTTGGTTAAACATTTGCCATTAGTCGAGTTTTCATACCATAACAGTTATCATGCTAAGCATTAAAGGCTGCACCGTTTGAAAGCACTTTATGTCAAAGTGTCTGTTTCATCCCCGTGTGTTGGGCCGATGTTGGACCAGATCAGCCAACTACACTGGTCTAGAATTAGTGCAATGAAACAACGTAGATTATCATCTATATCAAACAAAGGAATTCAAACCGCGTCGAAGATCCATAAAAAGAGCTACGCCGATTTAAAAGCGTAAACTATGAGTTTCAAGTAGGAGATAAAGTTAGCTAAAGGTTTCGCCTTGGAAATGGGTCGTAAACGTTTTTTGTCAAACGGGGGAATTTCAAAAACCCCAATATAGTGTCAGAGAACATTACAAGGTGTTTAAAAAGAATAGAGCCATGTTACAGCTTGAGCTTCCCAAGAGCTGAGCAGGGTCCACAATAGCGTTTCATGTAACCAACATGAAGAAAATGTTATTCTGACGAAACATTAGTCGTATCCGTAGTAAGGACTCCAATTGATGACAAAGCTTCATTTGTTGAGAGCCCTGTGAAGGTAATGGATCGCGAATCAAAACAATTGAGGCGAAGCTGTGTCCCAATTGTCAAGATTTGATGGAACTCTAGGCGGGGTCCTGATTTTACATGGGAACGTGAAGATCAATTCAAGAAGAAATATCACACCCTCTTCACACAAGACTGCAATCCGTACGTCAAGTGTCGTGTGATAAGCCTTGATGGACAGCACATATAATGGGATAGACTATAAACACCTCTTGTTTTAGTCATTGTACGACATTAAATTAATCCACGATTAATTATTTTTAGGTTTTACGCGTTTGCTTTTAAATCATAATTCGTTAAGGCTAAATCGCTTAAAACAGAAATGATTATACAATATAAAAGCGAGCATTAACAATTAAAATGTTTACATCAAGCAAGTGTTGATATGATTAAGATTATCAGGAAATGTATTTCGATGGGTGGGGGTGGAGAGTGTGCAGCATATGAGATTTTTAGTTGTGTTACGGGAAAGGTGTATAACGTTTGCCAGCGAGTGAGGAAATACGCAGGGTTTAGGGGAGCCTGCGCCTGGGGGAGAGTACGGGTTAGGGGTCTAGTCGAAGAGGGGGGGGGGAGGGGGGGGGGGGGGGGGACGGCTGTCAGAGCAAAGAACCCAAGGGGATAGTATATATGACCCGGATACTTAAAGTTTATTAAACTTCAAGTATTTACACTTCATAAATATTCATTATGAAGGAATTCTAATCATAACTACAATGTACAATTATACACTTTTTCCAAGACTATACTAACATTATACTCTCATAGAATGCAAGTATACATTATATAATGATCAAATACATATCTAACTTATTGCATATACATATATGTTTTCCGTGTAATATGACTAGGATAAAGCCAAGAAAGTATCACCAAGAAGCTTTGTTCTCTTTCTGCAACTTGAAACCAAGACAAGACCAAGATAAGCTCTAAATAAAGCCTATCTTATTCTCATATCATCCAATCTTCTTCAAAGAAGCTTTGCCACCTTTCATACATCAACTAGACACACAAATATCTAGCTAAGTATATAAAAAGGCATGCAAAGGTCATAGAAAATCTCACACAAGACAATTTCTTTACAAGAAAAAATCACAAAACTCTTTCCCTTTCTCTCTACCTAGCCCTACGCCTCAAAAACCCTTAGCCAAACACAATCCATACATTGATTTTCTTTCCTATATTAGTGTTTACATAATCATACTTAAGGTAATCTACAAATATTTTAATGGTTGGTTAAGCTTGAAAGGGAATAACAAGTTATTGCAAGATAAGTGTTTTTGGTAAAAATTAGGTTTCATCCTAATTTTTTTTTTTTTCAAGCCAAGAGGTTTAAATCACAAGGTTTATTGTTATTCTCTTCTCTACTCATACCACACAAATGTTATATCAAAAGCTTAACTATTCATAACAAAGATTTTATGTGTTCATATGTTAAATTTAAGCTAAAACATCATTTAGGGAACTTTTGAATATGTAAATTAATATTTACTTATGAATCATTGTTTTGTGAACTTATTTACATGCATAGGATGCTAAGTATGATGTTAAAAGGAATGGAATACAGTGTTTTTAACATGTTTGTTAAGTAAAAACATGTTTAAGTGCAAATTAGGGATTCTAAAAAAGTCCTAAAAACAACGTTTTAAACACATTTTTGAAAACAAAATCTTTAGGAGTTCTGTTTACAGATTCGAAATTTACAAATATGTTTTATGATTTTATAAATACTACATGTCACAAGGATCGAGGGTCATAAAGAACTCTAAAAACCGATTAATAACGAGAAGAAACGTCATTTACAAGTTTAACGATAGTTAATACATTTATAAAACAATTTTTATAAAAATACTATTCACCACAGAGAACTATACTTTAAAAACATCCATAATATGATAAAACATTCAATTACGAGAAACGTGCTCGAAAGAATCACTATAAACGGAGCTATAACCGAAAAGAACGATAAAAAACGGTTTTACGTTAATTAAAAGTTATTAAAATAAATTTCTAGCAGTTGCGAACAGTAAAAACACTATTCATCCCAGAATCTTCAAAAACCTAAAAATATATTTTAACAGATCACGACGTCTTAATACAAAAGCGAGAGCGTAAGAAACGCGAGGCAACGGGCATTAAAACGACAAAGTTATTTCATTTTACTAAAGGCGTAATTTATAAACAGTTTTACTTTATAATAACAAAATTAAAATGATATCACTTAAACAAATAGATGGTGATATAGCTATATAGATAAATATATGTATAACTATGTATTAGTTATCGAAGTGCTATATTACTAGGAATTTCATAATGAGGCTTCTTCGGATGGCGTATCGACGAGTTGTTGGAATTAACTATTTAGAAGTGTCCTAACTCCTCGGAAGACTCATGTCATGACTCTTTAAATTTATGATAGCCCAAACGATAGTACTATGTAACAACTATAATATTATATTATATAATTAATTAAAGTACTTCGTACTTTATAATCTCCTATATTGAATTAGGTTGCATTCGGGAATAATCGTGAAGCATTCCCACACTTGATATAAATTATCAGATCACTCACTTGAGGTGAGTTCATAGCCCCACACTTTTTACAGTTTTACTGATTTAACTATTATTGGGGTGGAACATGCATTTGTTATTACAATTGGACGCAGTAGTGTTTTACATTGATTACATGTTGCCTAAGTACGATAATCCAAGTATAACCCATTATCATGAACTGTCAATTGCATAGATGTATTTGGGAATTACATTATGTGAGCGCCGAATGTTATTTAAAAGATCTATTTTGGAAAATCGACATCCCCGTTCGGGTGACAAGCTATTACCGACGAACGTTATAGGGCGTGTTCGAATCAGGGATGTTTCGGTTAAAACATCTTTTCGGGCTGAGTAGCAATATATTGCGAACAATCTGTCGAGCTCAGTGGTCATGAGCTTAGTGTAAAATGTAACTGGTTTTGTGATCTGTTTTGCATATGTTTACATCACGGGAGAAGTCTTGCGTCCTTCATAATTTTAAATACATAAACCTATGATATCACCAACATTTTTGTTGACGTTTTAAATAACAATGTTTTCAGGAGGTCAATATGCAACGAATAGGTGCCAAGGATGCATTGGGTTAGCGTTTTGGATTGAACGCATAAAAGACTTATATATCATAATTTTGAAATCTAGTCATCTTTGTACTATAAACAAGGAACAAGTAAGCTATAAGCTTTTAAATATGTCTTTTAATTAAATCCAATGTATCAATTTAAAAACGACTTTTTTGTGTCGCTCTTATATTAATCTCTGTGCCCTGTTTGACGTGAAGTAACACGCCCCGTATCTCTTAATTCCCTGCGACCCATTTTGAGGGTGTTACAATAATAGGGTATCCAACTCCTATTCATTAAACACAACATTTCGTCAGCACGGGGTTCGAGCTTCTTAATCATACCACACAAATCTTCAATTCCATAATTCTCCTCTTTCCTTGCCTCATCTTGAGCATTTAAAATTCTCTTAAGGAGATTTAAACCAATAGTAATAATGAGGGCTCAAACTCGTAGTGGCTTAATCCTCTCCATGCGACTTAGCGCATCATCCACCATGTTTGCCTTCCTCGGATGAATATCGAATCTTTCAGTCGTAGTCACTCAACAGTCCTACCATCAACGTTGTTCTCCATGTTCAAACTCCAATTGATCAAGAATAGGCGTGCAAACACTTATGATCATTGATCCACAACGCACTTCGTGCCGTACAAATAATGTCTCTACATTTTTTAGAATGAACACTACAACTCCAAGTTCTAAGTCATGTGTAGTGTAATTCTTCTCATGAATCTTAAGTTGGCGTGACGCGTAGGCTATTACCTTTTCCCTTTGTATCAAAAATTGCGCCGAACCCTCTGTGAGAAGCACACATACACCATGAAAGTTTTCACTACCTTCGGTAAATAGACAAAATCGGTGCGCTACATAATTTTTGCTTCAACAGCTGAAATGCAGCTTCTGCCTTTTCACTCCAATCAAACTTCACACTCTTTTGAGTCAGCTTCGTCATAGGCTTGGTAATTTTTGAGAAACTTTTGATAAATCTTCGGTAATAGCCAGCAAGACCTAGAAATTAACGAATCTTTATCGGTGTCTTGGGTGACGCCCAATCCTTGATTGACTCAATCTTAACTGGGTCCACGTGAATGCCTTCACTATCAATCACGTGACCGAGAAACTATACCTTTGAAAGCCAAAATTCACACTTTAAAAACTTGGCGTACAATTCCTCCTTCTTAAGTAATCTTAAGATTAACCAAAGGTGCTCTTCATGCTCCTTCTTATTCTTGGAGTAGATCAAAATGCCATCGATGAAAACTATCACACTAATTATATGGATAATGCTTGCATACCAATTCATCATCATCCCATGAATGACCGCCGAGTTCGTTGGTGTAGAATCCCAAAATCGGCATCACTTGAAACTCATAGTGAGCGTAGCGTGTTCTAAATGTTGTCTTTGGAATATATTCCTCCCGAACTCTGAGTTGGTGATAACTAGATCTTAGGTCGATCTTAGATTAGACTTTTAACCCTTGCAACTGATCAAACAAGCCGTCGATTCTTGGAAGTGGGTAGCGGTTCTTCACTGTAAGTTTGTTTAGTTCATGGTAGTCGATACACATGCTAAAAAGAAATCCATATTATTTTTCATTTTTGATAAGATAAGACCGAGCTCCCTAGGGTGAGGAACTTGTACTATCAGAAAGTTCTTACAGCTGAGTAGATAACTCTTGTAGTTCTGACGTTGCTAATCTATACAGGGCTCGTGCTACAGGTGCAACACTAGGGACTAAGTCGATTTGGAATTCAACTTGGCGAGTCGGTGGTAATCCAAGCAAGTTTTTTGGAAAGACTTCTGAAAAGTCCCGTACGATAGGCACGTCCTCAAGTCCATTCTCCTCCGACTTGTCTTTGGTTTCCTTCTTCGTAACTTGTGCCAGAAAAATTTAGCAACCCTTCTTAATATATTTCTGAGTTTTGGTGCACGATATAATGCTCAACTTCATCTTCTTCTCCTTGCCACTTCTATCACCTTGGACTATCAAAACTTCATCCCCATAGGGAATCCGCACAGTCTTCTCATCATAAACGATTACCGCATGATGGTTTGCTAACCAATCCATGCCGATGATGACGTCGAAACTACCAAGTTCTACGGGAATTAGGTCTATGTTGAATGGGTGACCTAACAATCCTAATGTTTCTGTCGGCTAATTCGACATCATAACTAACGTCTAGCTTAGAGGGGGTAACATCGAGTAAAGCACTAAAGGTAGACGACACGAAACTCCTATCGGCGCCTGAATCAAATAACATAGAAGCATAGTGATTATTAAGAAGAAACGTACCCGTGACGACGTTGGAATCAGGGTTAGCTTCTCTTCCTCCCAGCACATATGCCTTCCCTCTAGCTTCATCAGTCTTTTTCCCAGCCTTGTTTCTATGTGCCTGATTCTTCAACTTAGGACACTCACTCTTGTAGTGGCCTCGC
>BQNB010168965.1:2707-13832 GCA_026074375.1 Tanacetum coccineum
TTATGTAGATACCCCTTTTAAAACATCGAGGACGATGTTTAGTTCTAGTATGGGGGGGAATCTTTGATTTGATTTTGCCTGCAGTCGTTGTTGTCACATAATCCTATTTTTACCACCAAAATTTCAAAAAAATTTCAAAAATTTCAAAAATTTCGAAAATAAAACAAGTGTTTTGTTACAGTTTTGACTTTCCTAATGGGTAGAACGAGAATAAATTTTGACTCGATCGGGCGTGTTGAGCCCTAGCTTTGTCCCTTAACCATTTAATAAATGAAAGTTTATTAGGCTAAGCATTCGCGGATCCTTTTATTAAGGATTTTAAATTTGCGAATAACGAGAAATGATAGTGTTATTTACAAGAAAGATGCTAAACAAAGATTATTGGATATCTTAAAGGCTCATAAATGTAACTTGTGGTTTTTCCTCCCCGAAGCTCTTAAAATGACTAATAATACGTGCTCTCTTTTACTTTATACTTGAAATTGCCGTTTTATAAAAAGAAGCTCTTTCGTAATCGATAAATTTAATCTTAGTCCAAATTTTTTACTTAAGTTTTCTAAAACGAAATTTTTCTATACCGCGTAATAAATGTTGCAAATTGCAATATAATGAAAAAAAAAAAAAAAAGTAATATAAACTGTGGGCTGATAAAGGTTTACTGCATCTTGTCGGCTCACAACCGATGTTGCAGTCTTCAAAAGAAAGCCATAGTAAGAATAATAATCCGAGACTGATAAAAGTTTGCTGCATCTTGCCGGCTCACAACCGATGTTGCAGCCTTAAAAAAGGTCGAGGATTTTTGCTGCCGAAATAAGTATAATTGTTAAGTGAAATGTTTCAATAAATAGTAAAAATTTCTTTTTCTAAAACTTAAATATCTTTTTGAGCTAAGATTAAATTGCTTTAAGATTTTAAGGATTTTTGGTTGCCGTTGGTAGATTATTTCGATTAAGTATTCTCCGTGGGGTGTTAAAAACCTGGGCACTTAGCTGATGTGGCTGGGACGTTCCGAGAAGAAAAGTCGTTACATGGAATAATCCCACCAATGATATCATTAATCTTTGAAATTTGCATGCTTTGAGTTGTATTCTTTCTTAAGTTTGTTTATGCGGTAAATTTAAGAAATTCGATTTCGAAGGTTGGAGTATTTCGATTACATTCCGGTTCTCTGTGGGGCTTTAAACACCTGATGACCTAAGCCAATCTCGGCTGGGATTCATCGAGAAAATGGGCGTACATGGATGATCTAACCTTCGAGTCTTGATTCTTAGAAATATCACTTAAAAAAACGACTTGTGAAAGATGCAACTATCTAAAATCGTCGTTTGATAGTTTAATTTAGAATTGAGCACACTCACTAAATATATAATAATTGTTGGGGGCGAAAAGTTTACAAGTTATAGTTATGAGTAGTGTTAGCATCCTTACTTGTACTTAACGGTGATTTCGTTTTTACGCTTAGTTTGAGACAAGTGAAAAATCGGGGACGATGAATTTATCCTTTGGACATCTATAGATTATTCTATAGGCGCTTCTTGTTCTATGATCCCTAATGTTTATAAAAATAACGAAAGTCCAAACATGTTAGTTAGTTGAGAAAAAGAAAAAATACAAAAATATTAGTGGTAGTTAGTGTTAATATATAAAAAATGGTGAAAACGAGGCTTTTCAAAGCTTTTGATTCTTTCATTCCCCCTGACGAACACTTAGCTACTTTTCGTGGTTATTAGTCGAGGGGGATTGAGGGTCTTAGTTTTCTTAAGTGTTTACTTATAGCATTGCGTGAGGACACGACAATATTTCAGTATGGGGGATTTTGGTATGTGCTTAATTACACATACCATTTTCCATTAAAATCGGACTTAAATGATAAAAAACGTACCGAAAATACATTGTATTTGTATGTTTTCATTTATATTGTGCAGGAAACGGATATCCGACAAAAGGACGAAAAATCAAGCCAAAACGACAAAACCGAGCACGGGAATGTGAAGAGCGTAAAAAGCCACAGTCAAAAAGTCAAAGTCAAAGTCAACCAAAAAGTCAACCCCGACAAAGTCAAAGTCAAAGCCGAAGCCGATATCGAAGAAATACTTAATGGACCCACCCGTACCCATCTAATGGGCCGGGTCAGCCCATTAACGTATTATATGAAGATTATTACAAAGAAATGGGCCCAATACCCTTTTATACTACACACGGCCCAAAACAATGACTAAGCCCAAATCCCACTTAACTGCAGTTAAGCCCAAATCCCTTAACCCATTAACCCCGTTAGTCATTTAAGGACTGTTGGTGCAAAAACATAATACAACTTGAGGGGTTGTTCCTGCCAACTCCCATAACTCTTTATCACCAAAAGGACTGTGACTGCAAAAGAACAATACAAGATGAGGGACTAATATTGCCAAATCCCCAAACCTTTATCCTGTCTCACTCAAAACAAATTTTCCCGCCAATGTTACTGTACATCTCTTACACACACGCTTTGTGTGTGTCTGTTTCCTGCAGCAACCAGATAAAACCCTTCAACCTACAACAAAAACATCACCATCTCACCTTAACCCCACTCCACAAACCTCCAATTCCATGTTGGCAACCCTAATTAACCCAATTCGACAAGGATAAAGACAAAGATTGAAGGGCTAAGATCATAGGGCTTGGGGATCACTCATAATGGATGGCTTAGATGATTTTGGACTCTCCTCGCATAATAAACACACCCTTGTTCTGTCTCACAAAAGAAACACAATGTGAAGACCACGAATTAAAGACCTTTTGTATAAATAGGGTTCTTTGTAAGCCCTTTGAGGCAAGCAGTCTAAGTAGTCTTTAATTTAATACACTTTTCAGCAAATTTAAGCTTATTGTACTTTTCTTGTAACTTTTTTATGATTAATGAAAATTTGAAGTTTTAAGTTATAAAAGCTAATTCTTGTTTTCCTTATTGTTTAAAAGTATCTCAAAGGCTGTTTTAAGCTCTTAATCAAGCATATATCTAATCTGTTTTTATTTAAAAGTTAAGTACTTAAGAAAATTTTACAAAAAATCAAAAAAATCCACTCTCTAAATTACCACAACTTAATGGATGATAAGCCAAAAAGGGATGTGCTTATGGACACCACTAGCTTGTCTTTTGACAAGCTAGAGCTTGTAGATTAGCTTATTTATAAGCTTGTTTGCCATGTTTAAGAAATGGCTTTGTAAGTTTCCAATTTCTAAGTTTTTGCGTATTCAATGTTCATTTGCTTATCTATGCTTATTTCCTGCTTATTGTTGCTTATTTTTGTTGTTTATTGCTTATGTATGTTTGTTTTATGCTTATATGTGATTTGTTCAAGTTTTTCCTTAAAACTGTCAATTTTAGCTTTAATATTGCTTTTTGAGTTTTGCTTATTTTAATTAGCGCTTAACTTTGCTTATTAATCATCTGTCTTCAAAGAATTGTGCTTAACTCAGTCTTAATCACTTTTAAAATGCATTTATATACTTTAAAGGGGTGTTTGGGACATGACTCAAAATGGGTCAATTTAAGTGTAAAACTGTTTTGGGTCAGTGATCTTAATTTGCCAAGCTCTTCTAAGTGTTGTTAATCTGTTTTTATAAGTTTTTCAAGTTTTAAAGTAAGTTTTAAGGGTTTATCATTAAAATATGTAAATCTGTGGTCTCAAAATTCTTTCAAGGCATTTAAATTTGAGCTTGGCTAAAAATTTGTTTTAAGGCTTTTGTTAGTGTTCTACTTATGACCAAATGCAGTAGGGATAGAGCAAAATCAGAGTCCTTCTGTCTTGTTAAATTTGAAGTCAAATCTATCAAGTCAAGTTTCCAAAGTTTTTAAAAGTCAAATTTTAATCCTGGTTTTAAGTTAGTTAAAGTCAGCTTTAAGTTCTGATTTTTATTGCATAAGTTCTTTGTAAGATGTACTTGATCTGTTTTTGCTTAATTTCCATTTTTATCATCTTTTACTAGCTTTAAGTAGGCTTGCAAATAAGCCATTTTGTCTTTGTAAAGAAAACGAAAAAGCAGTGATCTGCCTGAACAGTCTTTTTCCTTTAACTTTTTTCATGGCTTATTTTTATTTCAAACTACTTTTTCTTTGCTAATTAATGTAGCTAGTTGGATAAGCTTTGAGGGCATATATGCTGTTAGTCCATAATGATCTGATTTGGTGCTTAAAATTAAGCCCAAAAAGTGTCCCTAGGGCTGTTTGGATACCAGTATTGGCCCATTTGCTTATCTGCTTTTTATAGCCTTTCTGCTTATTTTCCTTGGCTTATTTTTGTTCAAAATTGCTTATTAGGTGTAGTTAAGTGTCTGTTTTAGCTTATTTCTTTTTTTGGATTGCTTATTGGAGCTTTAAAAGGCAAGCAGTTAAGTTTTTTTTAGACTTAGTGTAAAAAACTCAAACTGTCAACTTATTTTGCTCTTTTTCAGCTTATTTTTAAGTTTTCATAAAAAGTTGCTTTGGTTAGGTGTGCTTAATTTATAAGTTTGTAAAAAGAAAAAGAAAAAAAAATGTTTTCAAAAAAGAGAGAGACATGGGGGTCGAACCCATGACCTCTCCCTTTGCACACACACTAACCATTGGCACCAGTAGGGCTATTTGTTAGCCCTATTTACTTTGTTTTTATTAGGGGTGGTAATTTTTGACACGACACGATAAACGACACGAACCCGACACGAAGTTAAACAGGTTTGGGTTAAGGATAAACAGGTTTGGGTCAAAAATAGGTCGACGCGTCTAACCCGTTTAATAAATGGATCGTGTTTCGGTTGAGTCAGTTTTAAACAGGTCAACCTGTGAACCCGTTTAAAAATATATAAACTATTAATAAATAAAAGATACTCCTTTCGTCCCAAAATTATTGTCCTCCGACAAAAAACACACAGTTTAAGAAAATGCATTTAATACTGCTTTCTCTTTCTTACTTTTTGACAGAAAGACTGTTTTACCCTTAGCTAATTAATTTAAATCTTCTTTAAAGTTTATAATAATAATTTCAAACAAGGATAATATAGTAAACTTGATTAAACTTTCTTATCTATTTTTAGTAGTGGACAATTAAATTGAAATATCTCAAAAAGAAAATATGGACAATAAAAATGAGACGGAGATAATATAATTTTTGTAAAGTAAAATTTTAATAATATAAAAATTAATTTCAAAAGTGAAAAAATTTGGGTGGCCAATACAAGAAAAACTTGAGCGGGAATCAAATGTCTAAGACTTTGAGCGGGAATTTTGGCTAATATCTTTGAGCGGGAATATAATGTCTTGCTTTGAGCGGGAATTTACTTTATAAATTCACTCGAGTCATGCTCTTGTCCATTTCAAGTTTCATCCAATTCTAAATTACTCATTAACGAATAAAAATAAGTCATCACTTTCCATCCGTTGTTAGTCGTTTCTGGTAAGATCCAATCCACCCTCCCATTTTTTGACTTAATAATCTAAGATATATAGTTTCTACCTAGGTACCTAGTTAATTAATTTCTTAGATGATAGATCAAGCTATTAGTTAATAGTTTGGTTTCAAGCGTAATTTATACTTGTTGACTTATTAATCAAGTTGATGTCTTATGAATGATATATCATTGTTACAATTTAATGAGTTAATGGGATAATGAAGAATGGAATCGGTAGATTTGGTCAAGAATATGTTTTGTTATTACTCTAAATAATAAATGCCTAATTATTGTGAAGAACTAACACAGAATGTTTGGTAAGTCTTAAGATGAATCGCACAGTAGCAGATATTTTGATCAATCAAGTTATTGGTCTTTATCTTTTTATAAGATCATTATATATCTACTAACTTTTTGATCTTTTTTTAGGGGATTAGAATTCTTTAAAGTTAAGTCAAACATGATACATCATGTTCACCAATCACAAATAAGTTAATTGCATAAAACTTTTTCTTTTAATAAAAATCATAGGCCACTTATTTATTTTCACTCATAATAAACCTAACATGATCAATATCTTTGACCATAACTTTAGAGGATCTTTTTCCTTTTTTAGGTGTGTTGGAAAATAAATTAAGAATGTCATCACTTTGAACCTTGAGGTGCACTAATGATCTTTTTGAAGGCACGTTGGACAAGATTTATAAATCTTTTTGGGTACTTATAATCTTTTGTGAAGGCACGATGAAAAGAAATGAATATTGCAATAATAAATTGTTAAGAACTACTGTAATAGGATAAATGTACTTATTTAGGAGGTTAACTTCAGTACGTTTGTCTCAAGTACTAATATAATTCTCTATATATGAATTTTAGTAATTTCCCATTTGCTCAATGTATTTTAACTAGGTCGACACGAACACGACTCGATTAATATATGGGTTGTGTTTGGGTTGAGGCTTTACCAACCCGTCAACCCGCCAACCCGAGTAGGTTGACACGAACACGACTCGATTGCCACTCCTAGTTTTTATACACTTTTTCTTCTATTTGCTTATCAGCCCTTTTGGGCTTATTTACAGCTTATTCCAATAATTTGGTAACTCCTTTTTATTTTTCCTAGGTTTAGCACTGTCCAAATTACTTTTAGAATTTTCTTAGAATTTTCTTAAGTTTCGTGATTTTTTTTTTAGAATTTTCTTAATAAGTTTAGTATTTTTAATGAATTTTTCTTATTAAAACTGTTTTTAATTCATATTAAATTAAATAAAAATAAAAAAATATAATTTTTTTTAAATTTTCTTTTATCATTTAGGATTTAGGAAAATTAGATTTGCATTTGTAGGGTTAAAATTGTAGAATTTAGGTTTTTAATGAACGGGTTTGAATCTCGTTAACGTTTTTAATTCCGTTTTGCATTCGTTTTTAGTATACATTGCCTTTTGCTTGTTTTTTCATGTAGAATTAGAATAACAAATCCAAATTTGTGATTATTCAAGCATATCTCTCAAACCGATACTCGATTTTCCATTCACGCATCGTCGGGACACGACTCGGGTAGGTTTTTAGGGTTTTGCTTTGGTTAAAAGCTAAAATCCCTTCAAAAAGCCTCACGGAATTATTATCATTGATATTTTTTATTCTCATTATATATTATATTATATATTATATTATATATTTAATATATATAAAGGTTTAAATATAATCGAATCATTTAATGAGGGTCAGGCACTATCATGGTTTCGATGGAGCGAAGCAAGGGCACCATTTCGTTCATGGGAAGAGCTGAAAAGAAGATTGTTAGATCGGTTTTAACCAAGGTTATAAATAGCATGAAGCGTGACGTAGCGGCATAACCAAGCCTTAAGCTTTAGCGTGAGACGTAGCGACATGGCGTTTTTAAGGCGTGACTTAAGACGACAAAAAATATTTATAGATTTATAGATTATATCATAGTTTAGAATAATATGAGTAGTAAATATTATTAAGTTCAAGCATCAATCCAAAATATTAGTAAATCCAAGCATAAATCTCAAATTTTAGAAAATCCCTTAAACACTTTAAAAAAACTCGCCACGCTATGCGCTATAGCGCGTTTTATCACGCTATATGATGTCATATTGCACGCCACGCCTAGAGACGACGCCTTGACCTGTTTCGTAACGTGGAGGCCACGCTTCGCGTTATGGCGACGCTATGACGCCGTTATAGCGCGCTATTTAGAACTCTGGTTTCAACCCTCACAAGAGGGAAATCTGCATGAGCAATTCTTGTCAATAACACAAGATGGGTCAGCAAGGGAATATGTCGGTTTGTTCGAGTAACTAGCGGGACAACTGAGAGGAGTTTCAGAAGAGGTTATGGAAGGAACCTTTATCAAAGGTTTAAAGCCTGATCTAAGATCTTCGGTTCGAGTAATGCAACCAGTAAGTTTAGGTCAAGCAATGAAGCTATCCATCATGATTGAAGAGAACAAAACGATCGGAGGAAGCGTGTCAAATTGGAGTTCTTTATGAACGTCGGTTTTAACAGGCAATTTTTATTCAAACCGTAACACGGGAGGATCAGTTACAACTCGTTCTCAAGGGTTTAACAAGAATAATGATGCTAATGTTAAGCCAAAGCCGTTTAAAAGACTAACAGATGCTGAGTTTGCTGATAAAAGAGCAAAAGGAATATGTTTTAGGTGCGATGAGAAATTTAGGCCCGAGCATCGTTGTCATGGAAAGACTTTACAAGTCTTGTTAGTAGGTGACGAGGATGAGACTGAAGATGAGTTTGATGGGAAAAGTGATGAACACGTGCATTTGGATATGGTGGAAGTATCACTAAATTCCGTTATGGGTTTCACGTCTCCTCATACGATGAAGATTCGAGGAATCCTAGGTGATGAAGAAGTGGTGGTGTTGATCGACAGTGGTACCACTTACAATTTTCTGTCAAAGAGGGTTTTGAAGGTATAACACCCCGTGTTTTAGGGTCATTGACGTCGTCAATAAATTCACTATGTACTTTTAGTATTGTACGCGTTTGCTTTTAAACCATAAATGTTAAGTTAAATCGCGTACGCCAAAAATTACCGTTCAATGTAAACGGGCGTCAAACAATTAAATGTTTACATCAAGCAAGTGTTAAGTAATTATTTTGATGATAATTATTACAAAAGTTTACTTTCCATTTTTTTTCTTTTTAATCCAAAAGGAAAAGAGCTACGCAAACCTTGTTTTTTAAACAAATGGGGTTATATCATACATCCCTAGGGAACTAAGGGGAGGGAACAAGGGAACCAAGTCTTTAAGACTTGGTTCATGACTAGTGGTTTGACCACTAGTCACCCTTGTTTTCCTCCTTTGGTTCCAACGACTAAAACACACCCTTGGAAAGTCTTTGGGTCTTGCTAGCTAGTCTTTGACCACCTTTGTATGTATATATTACATGCATAACAAGTGATATCAACACACACAACACTTATCACTTACCAAAAAGCAAATCATACTCCATTTGTCTCTTAAAAAGGCCACGGCTCAAAAGCACCATCCCACACAAACTATACAAAATTTTCTATCACTTATACAAACATTCACACATCATACCTAAAACATACTAAGAAGGTTTAAAGGCTTGGCTAAGCCTTTACAAGTGTTAAGCAAGGAAAAGCAATATTAGGGTTTTCATTTGAAAATTAAGGTTTCAAGAGTGCAAGCTTTGGTTTAATATCTAAACAAGGGTTTAGACATTGTGGTTCATCATATTACATCATATTAAACTAAAACCCTTTATGTCTTTACATTTATCATTTTATGTGTATATATGTTCTATATAGCAAAATCACCATTAGGATGCTTTAAACATGTAAAATGAATTTCTACCTGTGATTATGATTTTGTACACTTATACACATGTTATGTTGATGGTAATATCATGTTAAAATGGGGTTATAAGTGTTGAACACTCTTGGTTTAAGTATAAAAAGTTCAAGTATAAACTTGTAGTTAAAAGTTACTTAAGGAAAGTTTAGACTTTCATGTGATATTAATGACTTGTTAATCTTGATTTCTTGGATATTTTGGACAATGATGGACTTAAGGACTCTAGGAATGTAACACATGTGATAATAAGTATTGAATTAGACTTGTAACAAAGTGGTGAAACTAAAAAGTCTTAAAATGAAGTTTTAAGCACATTTTATCAATTTATTCAAAACATTCTGTTTAAATTCGAAAATAAAAGTATTTATTTTATATTTTTATTAAATACTACGTCTCATGACGATTCCAAAAAGATAAGAAACTCGAAAAACAGACTAATAACGAAAAAAATACGCTAATTACGAGTTATACGTTAATTAAACGTGTTTATAAAATAACTTTTATAAAGACAAGTTATAAAACTTATACAAACAGAAGGTTTGATATTTTTATTAAATCACACATATTTTTAGGATTTCAAAATGATAAGAATCGTAAATTTTCAATTAATAACGAAAGAGTTATGAATTTCGCAAGTTTATGACAATAAATACTTTTATAAAACTATTTTTATAAAAGTTACTATTCATGACAGAAAACTATAGTTTTGTAAACCTCATAAATAAATAAGACTTTCAATTACGAAAACATGCTCGAAAGAATCGCTAAAAACGAAGCTATAACGAAGAAAATACGACATTTACGGGTTTTACGATAGCAAAAATTATATAAATAAATTCAGGATCTGGTGTGAACAGTAAAAGTTACTGTTCACCAGTAGGTTCAAATTTTGAAAATGTCAAATTTTGATAACTCGTCTTAATACGAAAACGTGGGCATACGAAACGTCAAAATCGGGCTTAAAACGCGAAAGTTACGTCGTTTTTACTAAAGAGTCATTTATTGGTTGGTAGTATAAGCACTAGTCAAATTTATATATAGTATAAATCCCGTGAAAATTCTCCCTAATTACTTCTCAAACAAGAGAAATAAAAAGGTAAAATCACACTTAAGAAAACACAATACATATATTTATAACCGGGAAGTATTTTCTTCTCGGGTCGTGTCCCAACGAAATCGTGAATTGAGATTTGGAAATAATTCGGATTCGAGTCAAGAATGGGTAAAGGATTTTTGAATTTTGAATTACACTACGAATTATAATAGCAAAATATAAAAACAATTAACTAGCATGAAATTTGAATGCACGAAAATTAAAAACGTGAGCTAAAACTGAAATTTAAAATCTAAAGCACTACTTTTAACAAATTTTATACCTAAAAATCACAAATTTAAAAAGAAAATTTTAGGAAAAAGAATTAGAATTTTTTAACTATTTTTGAATTTTTTATGAATTTCTAAAGAAAAATGAATTACTAAAAATACACTTTTTCTAAAAATTAACACTAAAATTCTATTTTTATTTTTCAAAAATACTAGAATGAAAAAGAAAATTATCACAAAAAGAATTAAAAATTTTCAACTATTTTTCTATTTTCTATGAATTTTTTAAGAAAAAGAAATTACTTAGAATCTATTTTAATTCCTAGAAAATACAAATTTAATTGGAAAAATAAAGAAAAATAGTTTTTATCTACTTAAAATGTGCAGAAAACTAATGGTATAAAAATGCCTAATTTTTATAAAGCAATTGAACCCTAATTTTACTAATTAAAACCTAAAACCTAATTTTATTAAAACTAATATTGAAAATATTAAAACTATTTTATTAAACTAAAAGACTAGGGTAG
>BQNB010168966.1:0-13831 GCA_026074375.1 Tanacetum coccineum
TCAAGTATTGTCTCGTCAACTTCTCCATTGAGTCGGTTTCCTTCATCGGTAAGAAATGAGCAGATTTTGTGAGTCGGTCAACAATTACCCAACTTATATCTTGACCAGTCAATGTTTTTGGTAACTTAGTAACGAAATCTATAGTAATGTTCTCCCACTTCCATACTGGGATCACAGGTTGAACCAACAAACCGGATGGTTTTTGGCATTCGACCTTAACTTTGGCACAGGTCAAACACTTGCTGACGTAAGTGGCAATCTCAGCTTTCATATTCAGCCACCAATATAGTTTCTTTAAATCCTGATACATCTTGTCCGAACCAGGATGAATTGAATATTTTGACTTATGCGACTCATGCATAATCAGTTCCCATAAATTACCTCGACAAGGTATCCAACTTCTCTTATTTAAGCATAACATTCCATTAGTACGTGGCTCTAGCTTCTTAATCATTCCACACAAATCTTCGGTTCCATAATTCTCCTCCTTTCTTGCCTCAACTTGAGCGTCTAAAATCTACACATGGAGGCTCAAGGCATCCGCCACCACGTTCGCCTTCCCCGGATGATAACGTATCTCGCAATCGAAATCACTCAACAACTCTAACCATCAACGTTATCTCATGTTCAACTCTTTCTGATCTAGAATATGTTGCAAACACTTATGATCAGTGAACACAACGCACTTCGTACCGTACAGGTAATGTCTCTACATCTTGAGAGAAAACACTACCGCTCCCAGTTCTAAGTCGTGTGTGGTGTAATTTTTCTCGTGAATCTTGAGTTGGCGTGATGCGTAAGCTATGACTTTCTCCTTTTGCATCAGAACCGCGCCCAACCCATTACGGGAAGCATCACAGTAAACCACGAAGTTTTCACTACCTTCGGGCAAAGATAAGATCAGTGCACTACACAACTTTTCCTTCAACAGTTGGAATGCAGCTTCTGCCTTTTCGGTCAAATCGAACTTCACGTTCTTTTGAGTCAACTTTGTCATGGGTTTGGCAATCTTCGAGAAACCTTCTATAAATCATCGGTAACAACCGGCAAGTCCTAAAAATTGATGTATTTCTGTCGAAGTCTTGGGCGATGCCCAATCCTTGATGGACTCAATCTTAGCTGGGTCCACG
Source organism: Tanacetum coccineum (assembly GCA_026074375.1). Classification (NCBI taxonomy): domain Eukaryota; kingdom Viridiplantae; phylum Streptophyta; class Magnoliopsida; order Asterales; family Asteraceae; genus Tanacetum; species Tanacetum coccineum. The sequence continues at coordinate 1,131 of BQNB010168966.1, forward strand.
TGAATGCCTTCACTATCAATCACGTGACCAAGAAATTGTACCCTTGACAGCCAAAAATCGCACTTCGAAAACTTGGCGTATAATTCCTCCTTCTTAAGTAACTCCAAATTAACTTAAGGTGTTATGCATGCTCTTCCTCGCTCTTAGAGTAGATCAAGATGTCATCAATAAAAATGATCACAAATTTATCTAAGTACGGTTTGCACACCCGATTCATCAAGTCCATGAATACTGCCGGTGCGTTAGTCAATCCAAAAGGCATTACTTTGAACTCGTAGTGACCATAGCGAGTCCTAAACGTTGTCTTTGGAATGTCCTCGTCACGAACTCTGAGTTGGTGATAACCAGACCTCAAGTCGATCTTCGAGTAGACTCTTGACCCTTGCAACTGATCAAACAGGTCGTCGATTCTTGGAAGTGGATATCGATTCTTCACCGTCAGCTTGTTCAGCTCGCGGTAATCGATACACATCCGAAAAGATCCATCTTTCTTTTTGACAAACAAGACCGGGGCTCCCCAGGGTGAGGAACTCGGTCTTATAAATCCCTTGTCAGAAAGTTCTTGTAGCTGAGTAGACAATTCTTGCAGTTCTGACGGTGCTAATCTATACGGAGCTCGTGCCACAGGTGCAGCACCAGGGACCAAGTCAATTTGAAATTCAACTTGTCGCGTTTGCAGTAATCCATGTAAGTCCTCTAGAAAGACCTCTGAAAAGTCCCGTACAGTCGGCACGTCCTCAAGTCGCTTCTCCTCTGACTTGTCTCTAGTCTCCTTCTTCGTAACTTATGCCAGAAAAATTAGGCAACCTCTCTTAAGGTATTTCTGAGTTTTAGTGCACGATATAATGATCAACTTCGACTTCTCTCTTCTACCGCCTCCATCACCTTGGACTATCAAAACTTCATCTCCATAGGGAATCCGCATGACCTTCTTATCGCAAACGATCACCGCATGATGGTTCGCTAACCAATCCATGCCGATGATGGCGTCAAAGCTTCCAAGTTCTACCGGCATTAGGTCAATAATGAATGGGTGACCTAATAATCCTAACGTACAACCTCTAAGCACGGTATTAGTTTAAAAAATTCTTCTGTCTAGCTAATTCGACAGCAATAGCTAACGTCTAAAGTATCGGGTTATATCCAGCATAAGTACTAAATGTTTGTCGATAACGAAACTTCTATCTATCGGCACCCCTAATCAAATAATATAAAGCATAATGATGTTTGAAATAAACGTATCCTCGTGACGATGTTAAAGTCGGGGTTAGCGTCTCCTCCACTAGCACATATGCTTTTCCTCTTGCTTCACCAATCCCATTCTTGTTTTCGGTTTTGTTTCCACGGTTTTGATCTTTCAGCTTTGGGCAATCACTCCTATAGTGTCCTTGTCTTCCATACTCGTAACAAGTTAAAACCCTTTGGTTCACTACTTGACCCTTCTGAGTAGAAGTAGTTGAATTCGTGGCCTTACAATCCCGAATAAAATGTCAAACCTTGTTACACTTCCCACATCTCACCGTGCATGGCCCTTCATGATGAAACTTACACTTTTTGCAGAGAGGCAAGGGTCCATGATACATTTTTCTTTCATTGTTGCCAGACGTATAGGCTTTTTCCACATTCTGACCTCTAACATTCAGTCTTTTGAATGGTAGTTGCTGTCTACGGTTGTCTCTCAGGTTAACCTCAAACCTTCTTTTGTTTTTAGCATTTTTACATCATAACCCTTCAACTTTTGGTCCATTAAGTTGTTGGCAATCCGGACAGCATCTTGGAGTCTCGTGGGTTCTGCAGCAATCACATTACCCTGGATGTTATTTGGGAGACCTCCAATGAACTTCTCGACTCGGTCCTCCTCCCTAGGAACCATTTTGGTGCACAACATAGTCAACTCTTGAAATCTCTGAGTATAAGCAGCCAAATCATTGTTCTTCACGGTCAAATTCCACAGCCCAGACTTCATCTTTTGAATTTCATTTCTTGGGCAATAGACTTCAGCCATTAACTTCATGAGCTCTCTCCATGACATGGCAAATGCAATGTCCGTTCCAATGGTTCTCTTATGTGAGTTTCACCAGGTTAGAGCACTGTTCAACAAGGTGTACGTAGCATACTTAACTTGGTATTTCTCTAGACAATTACTGATATGGAATACTATTTCCATCTTCTCAAACCACCTTATCCACCTGACAACTCCTTCCATTCCCTTGAAGTTGAGTGGTTGGCATTTCATGAAATCCTGGTATGTACATTCTCGAGCAATTGGCATAGCACCTCTACCATTCTTATTTGGATTTCCATTTTCACTATTTCTATTTCCACCATTTCCATTTCCACCGTTTCCATTTCCACAATTTCCATTTCTACCATTTACATTTTCGCCGTCACTGCCATTTTGGCTTTGACTTTCAGCCTCGAGAGCGTTAGCAGCACGGGTTGCCTCATAAGTAGCCAACGCTTCTTTCACTCGTCGGTTAACGAGTTCTTCGATTACTTTAAGGGTCATTCTAGAACGTGTGATAGTCATGTTCTACATCACAAGACATAACACATGGTAAGATTCGATACGAGATATATCTATGATTGATTCTTTGTAGTATATATATAATTAATAAACACAAGAAAACTTTGACCAAATCATCCTTGACCAAGGCAACAAGTCAAAGCTCACAAAGAAAATCAAAATATATATCCGGAAGTATGAATTCCCGGTTATTTCTACTGCAACATCTAGACCTAACCATCAGTTTAATGTCCTACATGATCATGGTACTTACTAGTCTAGGGTGAAAACCAAATGTATTCTACATACGACTCAAACCTCCTAAGTCTCCTCGAGTATCATTACGATCCTACAATACCTGCGAAACTCCTCCTGTGAAGAGTTGCCATGTGCCTACGAAGAATGTCATACGATCTCTCCTCTATACTCAATATGGCTCGAACCTTTAGGTTCTCCAGTCTTAAACTACCAATCCTCTCAACCAAACTAGCTCGCTCTTCACTAGCTACCAACTGACTAGTCTCCAACTGTCTTTGAGTGGTCTCAATCTTAGTAATCCTATCAATACGAACCTCTGACATGTAGTGAAATATATCATAAATAGTATCCTCAAAATCATGTATACCTCCTCTAGAAGACTCAGAACTATCCACCATAGCCAATGGATCTACAACGATCTCTCTTGTGTCTGCCGCACTAGCCTTTCGCCTCAAACTCCTCATCATCCTCCATAACTATCACTTAGCAGCAATCATAACTCTCATACTATACCATCCCTGTGTGAGATACAACTTCCCTCTAATACCTACATCTGCAATAGCCTCTGCATCAGTAGTATCCACCTCCATATGCTCCTCTCTGCTATCCTCTGATGAGTATGAACCTCTAAACCTCTTGCGAGGTGGTAAAAGATCAGCAGGAGTAGGGGCTATCAACCTCAAAACATAAGTAGGTGATGGTACCAAAGCAGTAGGGGACCTTAACATCTATTTATTTTTCTTTTTTTTTTATTTTTTTTTTTTTTTTTTTTTCTATTCTTTTTTTTTTTTTATTGGGATGATGGCTTTGTAAGAAGGTGAAGATGAATCTAATGACCTCTCAGATGATGAACCTAAAGATGACTATGATGTAGTCGATGGGTATGGAGTAGATAATGGTGCCGCCCTCTAACATCTAAATGCCTCATTATATCATGGAGTCAAAATTGGTGGATAAATCAACTTAGATGGTGCATCTCTAGTCGATGATCCTGAATGAGCCTGACCTGATGAATCATATCCGAGGAATAATGATGATGGTAATATTTTGATATTACTGTTCAGCATTGTTTGTTTTTATTTTTTAGTGGGGTGTGGGACTTTTTGAGTCATGAAGATGAACTAGAAGAAGATGAGTCTGGTGAAGAATAATGATCCGATAAATGATGAGATACACATCTCCATGAAAGTCTACGAGTAGGTAAAGGTCTAACTCTTTTACTCACAGTCAACAAATTACGCGGCTTATTAGGATAGGTGCGGTAAGGTCGACCGAAAGGGATAGCCTCACCGGGTCGGATAAGAGTCGCTGAACGTCGACGAATCTTGGGTGGGGCAACAATAGAAGTAAGGGGAAACTCAGATGATGGTGCAAGAATATCATGAGATGACGGTCCTGATGGTGTGGCCGGCCTATATGCGACCCTGTCCCTCCATCTCGAAAACTCAGCATCATGAACGGTAAGAGACTCATGCCTCTCAGGTCTTTGGTCAGCAGGCTCGGACTCATCGTCCGACTCCGAGTCATCAGAACATAAAAAGGGTGAAACCAATGGTAAGTCTGGTACAGGAAGTAGAGAATCCTCTGATGGATCAGAATCAGAAGAAGATGAATAATCCACTAAATCAAGTACCCCGGCAGGTGAGACGACTAAAACTGTCCCCACCTCCGGTGTAACTATAGGGTCAGCTGGAACAATAGGAACCTCAGGGATAACAGGGATAATAGCAGGAATAACACCAAAGAGAATCACTCGTGGGGCATGAGAACCCACGCTCTCCTCAGACGAAATAGAAATAATAGGAGCAGCCATGACCTGCACAAGCACAAGTTTATATAAATCCTCTTTATATGAAACCATGCACGTGGAAGCAATGCCAAGAAATAAGTATGATGCAAAATATGATATGGCAAAATGATGAATAGGGTAATTATGGCAATATAATATATAATACGTACGGATTATATATTAGACGCTATTATAATAAGATATATATGCAAACAGGTAAAGTACGTAGGATCCCATCCTAGTTATAGACCAGACCTAGAGATACTACCTGGTTCTCTATAACCTTGGCTCTGGATACCAATCTGTCACACTCCCGAACGGGGCCTGGACGGAATATACGTATCTGGGGGCGTGACGTCATAATAAACATCACATAAGATACAAAGAACGACCTCTAAGGGTACGTTTGAAAATCCAACACCGTTGCATTAATTAAAATAGTTTAAGATTGACTTTGTTTTAAAATATATATGCGGGAAGCGATTGAAAGTTTTAGAATTTGACAACAATGTTGTTTTAAACAGCAGATAATAACATTCTTGAAATTCGGCCTCAAGGCACAGACAACACCATCATAGCAGCTAAAGACATCTCAGCTAAGCACTTGAGAAAAACATGCTAAAACGGTCGACATAAAGTTGAGTGAATTTCCTAGGTTTGGTTTAGTATTAAAAAGGGCTGGACCCACAGTTCACAGTCGCATTGTCGACTGTTATAACAAATACACTTCACATTAAATGTATTATTATTTACTGTTTCACTAGCTTCATGACCACCGAAGCTCAATTTAAAACGGTGAGCATTTTCTTAACAAATTGATCCTCGCCCTAAAGTATCTGGACAAGATCACCTTATGACATTCTAAAATTTTATTTATCCATTTTGTCGGACACTCCGAATCTAGTATGCGCTACTTATCCGGATAGGGATAATTACTCCCAATATATCTATTTATAACACTCGCGCTCACTTAACTAGTACGGTCGGTCAAGCAATTGATGGTTCATGATAGTTCGGGCATAGTGGTCTATTCGCTATTTAAGCAACACATAATCCAGTGAAAGGAACGTAATAGTAACTGTGTCTATAGTTTAAAAGCAAGCAATATCCTCACCACCACAAAACGTAAAGGTAATGTAGTAAAACGTTGGGGCTTTGAACTCACCTTAGCAAAACGAGCAATGATAATCACGCAAGTAAAAGATGGTATAGAAATCTAGCCGATACTTGAATAATAACGCGATCTTAGAAAACGGAAGTTTGCCGAGCACTTGCACAATATGTTCATCACCAAAATACATCCATGTGTGTTTGCCTTAGTTTGATTATCAAATCATGACGAAATAAAATCATATTGTTTTTGGTTAAGTTTTGGTGTTTAACCAATAAATTACTATTTTTAGAAAGTTTCTATTTTAGGAAAGTTTTTAGTTTCAAAACGTTAATACCGTCCCATATATTTATATAGTTTTCATATTTTCAAAACGCACTAGCGAGCCTTAATCGCTTAACTTCTATGTCTGTTTCGCTAAATTTTTACCAAACTTACTATTTTTAGTAACTTTCTCACTTTTCCCAAAATATATTAACGACTTCTTTAAATGATATTAATCAATAGGTATGTGTTACTATATGTTTCGCTAGTGTTTATAAAGTCCAAAAATGTCCAAAAGTGTTCGAAAACTCATTTTACTATTCACTTCAGCACACTATTCATCCGGTTTTGTCGAAAAATGTTTCAAGTTTCATTTGGCTATAACTTGGTTGTTTTAAATCCAATTTTAATGTGCGATATATGGAAAACTATCTACTCGAAACGAGCTCTCCAAAAACTACTTTTACGCCTAATAAAAACATTTTTAGGTCGACCAAAACCTCAAAACAAAGCACTTTTTGTCAAAAAACGCAACCAAAATCCACCCAAACTTCACAATAGTGCCTAATCTAGTCTAATCTCCATTCACAACTAATCCACAACAAAACCACACTTAAAACTAACCCAATCTCTTCATTTCTATTATTGCAACTCTCATCTCTCTCTCATCTCACCAAGAACATAGTATTTAACTAGTGAAACAAATAGAACATCATTATTTATAAAATCTTGTTTTATAATCTTTCAAAAAAATTGAAACACAACATATGGATGTATGGATCTTGAACATATAAGAAGAACATAAGAAAAACCACAAAGAAAGATTCAAGATACTTACAAGAATAAAAAACAAGTAGTGAAATCACAAGATCTATACCCCAAAATAATAGATCTATAAAACCCACTAATAAAATATGAAACCCTAACTTAGATCTTGAAGAAAAACCCTTGAATCAAAGAACCAATACTTGCAAACACCTTGGGTAACCTTAGAAATGAACTTAGAATGAGTGGATCTTGATAGAAATCAAAACTATGGAAAGTATATGTGTGTGTATGTATGTCGTGGCCAAGAGGAGAGGAGGAATAGTGAGAAGAAAATTTTGTTGTGGCTTGAATGATTATGAAACCCTTAAGTTGGAAGTTGCAATGTATTTATAGGCCAAGGGAAAAGTTTAGGCGTTTATGTTTTGTTGCATCAAGTGGACCAAACACACACCAAAAACTGTTGTGTGTACCCATGTTTGGCCGAACCTAGCCACAAGGGACCATTTTAGTTCAAATTTTTATATCATGGTTCATATTATGTGCATATGTTAGTCTTGAGTTGGTCAAAATGAATTCATTGATGTGTAAGTATCACATGGTTGGTTAACTTGAGAAAATGTGTTCATGGAATGACACTTAATGTGTCATAGCCATCACATGCATGTGAAATTTCCAAATAAGATGTGATGATTTAATTTCAAGACTCTATGGTGCATTTGGTTGGGTTTAGGCATCCACTATGAATAAGGGGAGGGATATGACGTAAATTTTCACTTAAGAATATTGAGATGGTCGATAACTAAAGTTTACAAGAACAGTTTTCAAGTTTTAGGGGTTCCATTAGGTCAAATGCGAAAAATGACAAGTTTAAACGTTAAGACGGTTTAAAAATAAATAGGGCGTGATCGTAAACTCTTCGAAACATCTTAGAAAGATATATATACTCATATAATATCTAAACTAATCAAAATCCAAAGTCAGAACGCGTCCGATGACGTTTTTTAGATCTACGCGGGTTAACTTCCCGGTAAACTACCGGATTCAAACGTAACATATAAAAGTCAAAAATAAGTGTCAGAAAAGTTTAAAATATTGACCTGAAATTCTCGGGGTGTGACAGATGAATTGGTCAGGTGATGTGCTATCGTGTAGGGTCAATTTATTGATTACCAAGTTTTAAATTTATATTTTGCTAACTTATCTTAAAACAACGCTTTAATGGGCAGTGTGTAACAACCATGACTTGAGCAGGTTAGTCAAACCGTTAGTGTTGAATATTGTGTCTGTTTCAATGTATGGTTTATGTGATTCTATGTGTTTTTGGGTGGATTCTTGCGTTTGATGAGGTTGTGGTTTCCAATATTTTGTGGGTGATCTGCTACATTGGAGAGGATTGTGGTTGTGAATTGGTTGAGTGATATTGTGTGTCACTTGTGAGGGTCGGAGATATGTTGATTTGGTGTGTTGTTGGCGGGTGCGGGGCGTCTTGGGGGGGAAGGTTGGTGGTCGGAGTAGGTGGGGGGTGAGGGTGGTAGAGGATGAGTCTGGGGTGGGGGGGTGTGGGGATGGGTTGTGTTTCGGTGTGGGGTGAGGGGGGCGTGTTTGGGCTGGGGTTTATAGGTGTGGGTGTTGGGTTGGGTGTGTGGTGAGGGTGTTTGGGGGGGGGGGGTTGTTGGGGGGGGATGTGGGTGGGTGGTTTGGGGTTGCGGGATTGGGGGGTTTGTTTGGTGGGGGGGTTTTTTGTGGTGTGGGGGGGGGTTCGGGGATGTGTTGTGTTTGTGTTGGCGGTTTTGTTTTTTGTGGTTTTGAAAGTAGTTTCAAAGCAATAATGGTTTTACTTCTGTAAGTTTGATTTTTATTAAACTTAAGGTAATTGATAATTAAGTATTTAATAAAAGGATTAATTAATATTTTTTTGGCTTGAATAGTTAAATATCCAAGTTAGAAAATAAAAAGGAAAATAATTAAATATTTAATAGAAATAAGTCCCGAATTGGTTTCTTAATACCTAATTTAGACTTAAACCTAAAACACATATAGGGAAGCTATAAATACAAGATTAAAAACCCCTAAACCCCCTATTGAGATTTCAGCAAACAAAGAAAAAAAAAAGAGGAAGAAGAAAATTTTAGGGATTTTCCAAGGTAAGTTTTCTAGTTATATTCAATTTTAATTATAATCATTCAATCATAGTAACTTAATTATGATGGATTAGAGTTAAATTAGGTTTTATTAATTAGGGTTTCAATGTTTCTGTAAAATTTATGTAATTAAACTAATTAGGATTGATTAGGGTTTAATTAGAAGCATGGTGGTGTAATCGGTTAGGGTTAGTTCACATTAAATCATGATTTAAGTTTGAGCAGAATTTTGAGTCGTGTTGTTCAGTTGATATCTCGAGATTGGTAATGATATTTTTGATGATCTTATGAGTTTTGATAGTTCAAGAGAGTCTATTTTCCAAAAGTCTATCTCAAACGATTTTGACTTCGGAAGTCATTCAAGTCTTTAGCAAGAAAAAGTTGTTCTAAACAGTAAATACGGGTAATATTTGGGTCTAATTTCGGGAGGTAAAACCCCTACTTAAAATTTGAAACAAGCTTAGCCCTTTTACAGAAGTTAAGTTTCATGTGTCTATTAAAAATCCTCCAAAGGAAATCGTCTAATTAGTTGTCTAAGTATGGTTTTTAGGGTCATACTTTTTAGTGTGCGATCAGGTCCGAATTAGGACAGTTTGAAGTTTGATTTTATTTGAGGTGGTTACACATATAACTAATGATTGGGAATCACATGGTAGTTAGTAAACACATAAGGGAACATGTGTGATTTTTGGTTTGAATTATGGGAATGTTTAAGTGGTGCGTTTAGGTCGCGTAAGTGAGTGTAAAATTCTGCTTAAAACCAGAAAATGCAAAGTGTAGTGTTAAAGTCTAAATGACTTATGTAAGAGTTGGTAAAGGTTTAAAACAAGTATAGGATTATGGTAGATAGCTTAGACATCCATCATAGTTGAGGTTACATCATATTGGGTTGAATGCCTAATTGATGGTAACTTATTATGTGTTTAAATTGTTTAGATTGTTCGTGAAATTTTGTGAAGTTTTGTGGATCTTTTGGAAGCTAAGCTTCAGGTGAGTTTCATAGCCCCTTTTTCTATGTTTTATTGGGGTGAAAATGATGCTATGTGTTAAACTGTTTTAGTTGCTGTGATTATTTGCTACGTGTTATTGCTTCGTGATTTGTTCGGTTGGGAGTGGTCTTTACTACTCAACTCAAACCAACTGAAGGGTTGAAATAATACCTACTGATTTGTGTGATACGCTCCATGGCTTAGTGATCAATTGGAGTGGGTTTTGTGGAATGCTCCATGGCTTAGTGATCAATTGGAGTAGTTTGTGATTAGTTCGGTTGGGAGTGGTCTTTACTACTCAACTCAAACCAACTGAAGGGTTGAAATAATACTCAATGATGTGTGGTCCAGGCCTAAGTATAAGTTCCAGCTGGTAGACTTTTAGGTGCGTAAGTGACATATGGATCGGGGGTAACGTTCCTACCTAATTGTTGTAATGGATCGGGGGTAACGTTCCTACCCAATTTTGTATTGGATCGGGGGTAACGTTTCCTACCCTAGTATGTGATGGGATGTTAGCATAAATTGTCTATAATTTTTGATAATCGCAGTAATTGGTTTTGTAAAAGTTTATACTGAGTCTTATAACATATGACTCTCACCAACCTTTGTGTTGACGTTTTAAGCATCATTTTCAGGTGAGCATGATGGAAATAAGATTGAAAGAAGTGGCTAGTAAGAGACCATAGGATGTCATGAAGATTTTTATTTCTTGTCTTGAATTTTGCATTGATTGAATTTGAATAATTGTTGCATGTCTTTCTATTGGCGAGAACTTTCGTCTCATCGATAAAGACGCCTTTTGGATTTTTGGTTAGGTTTTGGGTATTGTTATGACACTATGTATCTTTGCTTTACTTTAGCTTTCATTTTAGTATTCTCTATAGAGACACCGTGTGTTGTGATGATATCCATTCTCGTTATGCCTCACATTTCCGCCTTGGCGGGGTGTGACACAGTGTACCCGATCGGGTGGAGTTTCGTGGTAAGTAGATTGTCGAACACTAAGAGCAAGGTCATTAACCTTATATTCTATATGTATTTTAATTACTCTAATTGAGTTAATTCTAATTACTAGTTAAACCTATGCTATATACGTTTCTAATGATATGGGGGGGTTTCAGCCTGAGAGACTGGCACAGGTTATATGGTGACAATAATCAATTCTAAACACTATAAACATGCAAGAAAACAATCAAAAGATAAAAGAGCGGTACAAGCCAAATGATAGAAAACCGTATTAGCCATATTAAATCCGATTAAATGCTGGTTTGTTTATTTAGTGCAATGATTTCTTATCTCGAAGCGGCATATCATTCTTAAGACTTAGGTGGGACATCATCCTAAGACCTAGACACGTTGAATCCTGTCACAATTAACGTATCCGCATAAAGCATCCTTTTAGTTTAATTATAATCTATCTAGGGATTAAAGCAATGGTGATCTTGATAAACCCTAGCCCATCGGGACTTTACCCACTTACTGTTTGACGGTATTTTATATACTAGTAGTCCACTATTCAAATCTTTATTAATTAATCAAGAACATACTTGTTGAAACATTACGGGTCACCTGCCGGTCCAACTAAGCTCTTAATTTAAAGACAAAGACAGAACGTTATTTGTGATCCTATTGGTCCAGTAATATAAAACACGATATAGAGAGCTATCCTAGTATCTAGCTCACTTGTTAGGCGTAACTAGACCCAGTTGAATGATAGGTCGCATATTCAAACATGTAGACAAGTATCATGTGATAAACATAATTAAACTTTCAACGATAAATTAAGTAAATCAATTTTAAAACAAACCAAACATTAAATCTTCATTAAGATGGCTAATACCCAAGGGTATTAGCCCATAACCATTGTAATTATACAAGCGTGATCAAATAACCAAGGTAAACTAAATGTTTTACCGAACGATACCAAAAATTAAATGATTACAAGAGTATAGGAATTACACGGTGTCTTCTATGGAATCGTGATCGATGCTTGACCTTTGGTTGCTCTTCTTTTCTTCAAAAAATCGTCTTTTATGTGTATGGTAGTTTATACACTAGTAGGGGTGTTTTCCTTGGAGTGCGCGCTAAGTTTATAATCAATCAGATATAACTTCCCAAAATATAATTATTCACCAAATCTCTGAATAGTTATCCAGCTGGATACAGCGTATAGGGAAACATGGATACGCAGTATTGGGAAGTGAGAATATCGGCTTTTTTCTCTTGTGAAGTCGAGGCTCTGATAAGCCGTATCTCTTTTTTGTGGATACGGCGAATTGGGCAAAACAAGTAATCTTAAATATCATCGTTTAAGCTCCAAAAGTGCGTATTTTAGCACGTCTTCACAAATCACTCCGTAAATAATGCAATTTACAAATTTAAACAATTAAGTAACAATTCTTGCAATAATAATATAAAATTGGATAAATTATTTGGGATAAATGATGGTATAAATGTAACGTTATTTGATGTCATCAAATATCCCCCCACTTGAATCCTACTTGTCCTCAAGTAGACTCTAGAAATTTATTGAAAATATATCCCAACCGAAGTTAAGGATTTTTCCGTTAAGCATTTCTTTCGTTTTAATCACCTATACATGACCAAGCACCTCACAAAATATGGAAATGAAAACACTTAGATAACTCAACTAATCTAGGGTGAAACATTTAATTGGTACGCTCATTTGCTTGGTCGTGATTAGTTTTCTATCATATGCTTGGCAAGGATAGACATCTCCACCACTAGAGATAAGGAGAAGCAAGTCAAATGGTAAATTGGGTTATTAGGCTTAAGGTTAATCATACTAACAGTCTTTCATCGAAAGTACCACACCAACAAGGCAGCTAAATCATACATACATGGCTGTAAC
>BQNB010168967.1:0-13831 GCA_026074375.1 Tanacetum coccineum
CATGTCCGTTTGATGTTTTGGGCAGTTTTGTGATGAAATCCATTGTGATTCTTTCCCATTTCCACATAGGAATCTCCGTTTGTACCAGTAAGCTGGACGGCTTCTGACATTCTGCCTTAACTCTAGAACATGTTAAACATTTGCCAACATATTCAGCGATGATTGCCTTCATGTTAGGCCAGCAATAGAGTTTCTTAAGATCCTGATACATCTTGTCAGAACCCGGGTGAATGGAATATTTTGATTTATGGGACTCACGCATGATCAAGTCTCTCAGATTACCAAAGAGTGGTAACTAGCTTCGGTTCTTAATACAACGAGTTCCATTAGGACGTATTTCAAATGCATTATCCATTCCTCGTAAGTTTTTAGCCTTGATATTTTCTTCTTTGAGTGCTTTGATTTGAGATTTAAGAATTTGTGAGGGTAAGTTTGGATGAATGGTCATAACTAATGATCTAACTCAGAGTGGTTTGATTCGTTCCTTCTGGCTTAAGGCATCTGCTACGACATTTGCCTTTCCAGGATGGTAGCGAATTTCACAATCATAATCTGCAAGCAATTCTAGCCAACAGCGTTGTCTCATATTCAACTCTTTTTTATCAAGGATATGCTGAAGACTTTTATGATCAGTGAACACAGTACATTTGGTGCCATACAAATAGTGTCTCCAAATTTTAAGAGCGAACACTACTGCTCCTAATTCGAGATCATGAGTGGTATAGTTTTCTTCATTAGGCTTAAGTTGTCAGGATGCATATGCAATAACCTTCTCTCTTTGCATTAACACCGCTCCCAGACCTTGATGGGATGCATCATAGTAAACAACAAAATCATCATTTCCTTCTGGTAATGCTAATATTGGAGCTTTACATAGCTTCTGTTTTAGTAGTTGAAAAGTCGACTCTTGATCTTCGCCCCAGATATACTTCTTGTTTTTCTGGGTTAATTCAGTCAAAGAATTTGCAATCTTCGAGAAATCTTTGATAAATCTCCGATAATAACCGGCGAGTCCTAAGAATTAACGTATTTCTGTGGGTGTAGTAGGAGATGCCCAATTCTTAACTGCTTCAATTTTAGCGGGGTCAACATAAAGTCCTTGACTATTAATTAAGTGTCCAAGAAATTGCACGATATGAATCCAGAAATCACACTTGGAGAACTTGGCATACAACTTCTCTTTCTTGAGTAATTCTAGGATTATTCTCATATGATTTGCGTGCTCTAAGTATGGTTTGCACACACGGTTCATGAGATCCATGAATACAGCAGGCGCGTTAGTTAAACCAAATGGCATCACTTGAAATTCATAATGTTCGTATCTTGTTCTGAAAGCAGTCTTAGGAATATCTTCATCCCTGACTCTCAGTTGATGATAACCTGATCTCAAGTCGATCTTTGAGTAAACACTCGAACCTTGAAGTTGGTCAAATAAGTCATCGATCCTGGGTAATGGTTAACGATTCATAACGGAAAGTTTATTCAATCCCGTAATCGATACACATTCTGAAATGATAAGAAGAAAAGACCGTATCTCCAGGAATATACCATTTCGGTTTTTATACAGGATATGAGATTTAGTTGGGTTTTACTTCGGTCACCTCGGATGATCAAAGTTTTATTGATGATAGGAATGTGGACGACTTTCTCGTCACAAAGAATTTTGGCATGGTACTTGGATAACCAATCCATACCAATGATGACGTCAAAACTACCGAGTTTTATTGGCATAAGATCAATTTCAAAAGGTTGGTTTAACAAAATCAGGGTGCAACCCTGGATAACGGTATTATGAAACAGCGAGATATAACGGGATTATAACTGTATTATATCATGAACAACTTGCCTTCATACTTTACATAGTCAAAATTTGACAAGTGTTGTTATTTATACCACACATCCCGTGGTTAGGTTCTAACAAAAGCTATATCTAGAACCTAATCTAGTAGTCTGAGGGTCCTTTGTTTTTGCAGTTTCTGGTCTGATGACCCACTTTGTTGCAAATCCGACACTTGACAATGCAAATTCCTGTGTGATACAGGGTGCATCTTGTACACAAAGGAAGGTTTCCTGCGTACCTTTTGTTTTCAGTATACTTTTTGTTCTTAGTCGAGGTGGCAGCATGAGTCCTGACAGTTTCTTGCCTTCTATTCTGCTGTTGGTGGTAATCATTGTTATGGTTATTGTTACAGTAGTTGTTGTTGTTACCGTTGGTGGTGTTCCTTCTATCCTCAAGCTTTCGTTTATGGTCATTGGTTTCTTGTACAGAATTGTGTTTTATTACCTGCTTTATTAACCTCTGGGTTATGGTAATGGCTTCTTCCATTTTCTTAATCTTAGTTTGGGGACAATACTTCTTTATCAAGAGCCTTTTGAATTCTGACCATGTGACCTTATAGGATTCTTCTATTCCAATAGGTTAGGCGAATGAATTCCACCAGAATAAAGCTTCCTCGGTCAATGTACTAATAGTGAATTTCATTTTGTTTTTCTCGGCACAATTGCTACGAGAAAATACCGATTCAGTCCGTTCAAACCAGCGAATGAGACCAATAGCTCCTTCCATACCATTGAAGTTGAAAGGTTGGCAGCTCATGAACTCTTTGTAGCTACACTTTCTTGCTACAAGAGCTTCTCTTGGTCCGGTGGTATTATTAGTATTTGCCATGTTGGTGGCTTGTGCTTCCAGAGCTGCGGAAACACTATCAGCAACTAGTTACCTAATGGCAGCCTGAGTCATGGCTGGTGCTGCAGATGTTGATGTCCTTTTGGGAGGCATTCTATCAACATAAGACAACATGGAATAAGAGTGATATTACAAGTCATTGTCAAAAATTTTCATACATAGTGGTATTGGAATTATTTGACATAGATACTTAATTGATACAAGTTCTAATAAAGAAATACAAATTACAGGATATAACAAAAAATTTTGGAATCTAAGATTTTCAGAGATGAACACTCTATCAAGCATCTGACTCATTAGGTTCCTCGGGGACTGGTTCACTTCCCAGTGGTCGCGGTATGATCCATAATGAGTTATCCAACTCTGCGAAGATAGACTTATCAAAGGGATAGTCTGCTGGTGGTGTAGTTGACCTAACCGGTGATGAAGATCCTACTGATGAAGATGGAGATATTGGAATGGGTGATTTAACAGGTGTCTCAGCGTCTTTAGGTGGTGGAATCTCTTCGGGAGGAAAGAAATCTCGGGAATCAAACATTGGTGATAGTGATAACACTGGAGATAGAGGCACAACAGTTGGGGGTAGAATAGTAACTTGTGGTGGACTAATGGCATCATATGCTTGCATGACCTTCATATAGGGGTCATTATGAAAAAGTGAAAGAGTTGGTGAAGCTATTGGAACTAAACCAAATGAGTTATTTGAAAAGCTAGAATAAGTATTTCCCGGTAAAGCTGGGACATAGTCTGGGGAAGCTGGGATATAGTCCGGAAAGTTAGAGGAAAAAGCATCCTCAATCTCGGAAGTAGGATGGTTGGGAGAAGACATTACTCTGTTAACAACCCAACGGTAACTAACATAAATTATTTATATAATAGTATAATAGTTATGTACTTTTACATACTATTCGGGAGATATAGTGGCACGGAGGACTTTCTTGGATGGAAAAAGAAAAGTAGTTATAGTTAAGGTTTTAACCTTGTTCTCTATAACCGTGGCTCTTGATACCAATCTATAACACCTCTATTTTTGTCATATAGCAGCGGAAGCTAATCTGGGGTATTATTTCATAGTACAACAGTCATAATCATAGAAAACGACTCGAAAGAGACGTTTTTAAAAGATAAGTTATCATTCATTATTTCATCAGAGTTTTTACAAACAGAGGTCCCAAAATCTACATGAAAACATAAAGTTTGAATGATAACAGTTTAGCCATCTTCAAGTCCGTGCCACTCCGTGCCATAAGTTGCTCAATTACCTGAGATAAACATACTAAAAAGATCAACACAAAGGTTGAGTGAAATTCATAGGTTTATGATAAATAGTTTGAATACAAGTACAATAGTAGGTTACATTGTTATACACCCATAAGTTTAATAACTGCAATGAGCACAATTATTATAGAAAACAGTATTATGCTCTAAGCTCATGACACCGAGACATTGAGAAAATCAATAATCACAAGTTGCCCCAACGGGTGCCTTTGCCTAACACCCGCATAGTGTTTCAAATGAAGTGCGTTTGGTTACCAGAAAGTTTAGGTACACTAACGGGGATGCTCAATCCCAAATAGATCTATTCACAGCATTCGCCCTTACTCCGAAGAGTAATTAACGGTTCGTGATAGTGGGGTCTTAATGGCAAAAGTAAGGACTTAGGCAATAATATATCAGGATAGCATATAGTTGGAAAAATACTCGTATTCATGGTTTATAGCATGTACCCCCCTCGCGGGTTTATGAAAATATTATAAGATTTAAAATGCGAGGCTATGAACTCACCTTAACAGTATAGGGAAATCTGATTGATGGCAAAAGTATATCAAGTGAAAGTAACGACTTCGTCACGCAACCTGGGGTGATATGTCAAGTCTTAGTGTGATAGTTTATGTTTCTAAACTTTATAAAGTTTAACCTATTAGACGCCTAGTGTAAGAAGGATGGGCCGAATCGCCTTTGGTTGGGCTTTACGGACACAACATATATAATGTTAGCTTAACTCACTAGCCCAAGTCCATTACTTAGCCTACTACATTTGTTACAAAGTTCTTATGACGTAAAGACTCGACGTTATCTATAATGACTGTGAATTTCTTGTTTGACTTAATATTTTGATGCTAACACCAACACATGTGGATCTTTCAATACAGATATGAATATGATAATTGAGTTATTAGAAACGCTCAAAACAAGGTTTAGACTTAGATAGAAGCAAAAACAAAACCTCTTGTTTTTGACAAAATGCCAACTCAATTTCTTTACTAAACGCCTCTAGAAAAGGCCAAAACTCTTTTCTAAACCTAGGACATTCATACTTTCATCATACCATCAAACGAAAGTATTCATTGACCAAAATCCGTGTATACGTCTTCTCTAATAACGTAACGGGTTTACTCCCTTATTGGTCAAACTAAGTCAATATTACTTTGCGTAAACGCATCCTTTTTGCATTTATGGGAAGTGCTTTACTTGAGATGCAAAGCAGATATCTTGTTTGCATCAAGGTGGTTAGTGATTATGCCTATAGTTTCTTAATCATGGATTATGTCTTATTGACTATTTGAGTTTATGTTATTTGGAAGTTGAATTGTCCTTTGTAATTTATAAATTCCCAACATTAAATGTTTTACAAACTCCTAATTAGATATTCTTTGTCTCTTACATTATCCTTACATCACATAAAATCCACACCCCATTAAACATTCCCTTAATAATTTGTGTGCCCCCAACATTCCAAACAAATGATTTATCCCACACTTTTACACAATCCCATTTAATTCCTCCACACTTCGCCTTAAACATTCTTCCAAGCACCTATATGATCTATTTCACATTCCCTTACACTCTCATTAACATTCTCTAATCATTATATTTTCTCATTCTTTCTATGCAATATACCACTTACACTTTATCACACATCAAACCATTCTTTCCCACTTTGATAATATTTCTTACTTCACCATTCTTCCACAACACACTTCTTCTCATACAAGCTTGAGTTTGAAATTTTAATTATGCCAACTCACGTCTCTTACACATATTAACAAGTTTACACTCCACCCTCTCACAACCCACAACAATAACATTTCAAATCATCATTGTTTATTTAAGCTTGTCCCCCTCTTGCTAACATAGGTTCCTCCTATATGTCCCAAACAACTCACTTTACAACTCACTTACTCACTCACTCACTCACTCATCTAGATAACTAAATTTGAAATTTGAATTTTAAATTTTACACCTCTTAACATCCGCACTTTCTCTCCAAGTTTGGCATATTCCTTGGAATATTCTTGTCACACCCCCAAAATATCGCAGCGGAAGGGAAATCGAGGGTGGTGACTTCATAATACATAAGCACAAGATAAAGAGAATGACCTCTAAATGAGTCATTTAAAAAAATACTCTCGCTGGTACATAAAATTTCAATAAGTTTTAGACAAGCGGTCCCGACAGTATTGCATCAAGATAAGTCATAAATTGATAAAATACATCGAGAATAATTTAAATGTAGTAAAATCTATGAGATGAGCCATGATGATAATGCAGACTCCAAAGACATCATAAGTGCCCTTACGGGATTAAGCACCTGAGAATACATGTTTAAAAGTGTCAACATAAAGTTGGTGAGTTCATAGGTTTAATTAAATAGAAATGTGGACCGCAAGATTTAAAGTATTTATTGCATGGTATACAATATGCAAAAAGGTAATTACGATTGCACTAAGTCTCACGATACCGAATCTATGACAGTGTGTAAACTTGCCCGTGAAGGTGTCCAAACCGAGACCAGCTAGAATTTCTGACATGGTATACGTCCGTTTGTTCGGCATTTTCGAAACAAGTAAGAATCACTAAACCCGGACGGGGACGTCACTCTTAATAGATCTATTTATAACACTTACGCTTATATAAGTAATTAACGGTTCATGATGGGGCATAGTGGGTTAACGGTACTTAGGCTAATCCGTAATCATGTAAAAGTAAAGTTGATAACGCCTAAATTATACATGTTTTCGATGGCGTTATTTTTATATATTTTATCATTTCTCGTGAACTTTTGATACTTAATAGCATGAAATACTTGCAGGTTCACTTGAAGACATCCCGAGCTCAAATAAAGCAAAGATCAATTACTTATACACTTCGAAAAGCAAGACACAAGAAAATATAAAGCCTCAAGCTGAAAAGTGCAAATGTGCGCATCACTTACCCTATGTGCACTGCACTTCTCCTCAAAGTAAAAAGAATTAAAAGCCTGGTCAAAATAGTGCATTAACTTCCTAAGTACGCCGCACTTAATGAAGTCATTAAATACTATCGCATTAACACACCATGTGCGCCGCACAAATTATTTTGTGCGCCACACTTATACCCGAAAATCAGCCTATAAATAGTGTCAAAATTCTCACACATTTCATCATCTCATTCTTACACACTTCTCTTATCTCACACACAATCCCTATTTCCTTCTGATGTTCTAAACCCTTTCCAATCCTTCTCCCAAGCATAAACACCATATCTTTTGAAGATTCAAGATCAAATAACCAAGAACGAATAAGAAAATCATCTTAGTTTATTGAAATAATGAAGTTTCTTGTTGAATTAAGTTATGTTATGAACTACATAGCCATGAGAGGCTAATTCTCTCATGACTACTCTGTGAAGTTATGATAATGAATAAGTATTTGATATGATCATGATCTCATTAATCTCAAGCTTATGTTGCAACCCTATTATATCTTATCGGTTATGTTAGCAAACTTAAATTGTTTTATAGTTTCGGTATAGGTCGAAAGACCGTTATTATCTTATAGTTTTAAAGATTTGTCTATGATCTTTATCGTTTGTGTCCGAGAATTCAACTTTAGTAAACTGATAAACAAAATAGCTTTTGACTTTAATAAGTATATGGATCATTTGGGAGACACATTTGGTCTAGCCAACACAAATATAAAGTCTTAGTTAATTAATTTAATTATGTGAAAACGTTTTTCGAACGTTAAATCCTTTTTATAAGTTAGGTTCCATCTTTTAGGTCTAATTATTATCACTAATTATAAATTATTTTCAAACTATTCCGAGTGATGCGCAAAATTGTTTTAAAATAATTAATGCCAAGTTTTAATTTATAAAACTGTCTACGTTACAGCACTAACGGCAGAGATCCTAGTTGTATTTAGTGTAAGTAGATTGGTAAATCTTGAGGTTTGTCCTTAGAGCTAAGGGCGTGTTTATAGTTTTAATTTGATTATGTTCACTTTTGAAAATATTTTATGTTGATTTTATAAAAAGGGGAACTACATAAAGTAAATGAAAATAAAGTTAAAGGATAAAAGAATACATGGAGAAATGCGTGCTAACCCTAACCATTTCATTATAATGCTATGATTACATTTTCTGTGCAATGTTCAATTTTACGTTTCATAGTGGTTCTTCTAATGTCGAACAGACGATTTGGTATTTGAGGGGGGGGGGGGGGTCTTGGGGTTCCTATACTTACTCTGCGATCCCACATTCTCCTATGATCACACGAGCAGGGCATCCAAGCTTGTAGTGGTTAATCCCCAACTATCCTTAAGACCAATCTATAATCTAAACCGATTATTAACCCCCTCTGAAAGAGTTCCTATGCTTTTTAAGTATTTAATATGGCAAAGGCGGTAATGTGGTAAATTCCTACACTAGGGATAGGTGCCAAGCTACCCTAGTACCCCACTAATCCCAGGTTCAACAGGGTAAGTCTAATATCAGGATTAACCAAGATCTAAGCCACCTCTATAATACCAGAACATTGTGATCAAGAAAGGTTATAAGGATATCTAACAGATCATAATTGAACAGGGAAGCAATAATCCAATCAATAGCAATTACATGGTTAGGAAGCACTAAGACGTGCTTAGCCGCTCATTGGTAATAGTAACTGCAGATTAATTGAATGCAATCATGGATTGAATCATCATTGTTCTTACAGTGAAAGTTATGAACGATTAAATACAAGAAATGTGTAAAGTTATGAAAGTTATGAACGATTAAATCCCTGAACGATTAAATGAGCCGGATGAGGGCTCTATTTATACATTTCGAAACTATTACGGTTGTTGTAACACTTATTCTTCAATCTTCTTTTTTTTTACCCCTATACGGCTAAATATGATGTTAAGGCGTAACCTTTTCGCTATGTACGCAGTAACGTGACTCGGATAAATCATCTTTATGAATTGTGAATTGTTACGACATAAAGTAGGAGTGGGGTTTTCCCGTAAATAGTTGTGATGACCATTCTTCATTAAAATATGTTACGACGTAATCCTTCGGGGTTGTTTAGCCGTTAACATAGCATTGAACTCTTTACTTTAGTCGCTTTCATTTGTCCAAATCCCATGTCTTTGCTAAAATGCTCATTAGGTCCCTAAAACAAAAATATAAACAATTAAGTAATGTTTCCGAAATTTTTACTTTTTTATAAGCTTTTTATAGGGGAATTTAATATTAAAATGTATTATCTATTTTATGTTATCAATATCCCCACTTGACTTTACTTGCATTAAAGTAGAACCGTTTAGATAATTCGTAATAAGATTTCCCCAATGTGTCTAGAGAAATTAAATTATAAGTTACTTATACTGAAAACTACCAGAGACGAACACCTCATGAAAAGGGATCACAAACACTCATCTTCATTTATTAATCTAAGTATTTTCTGTCTGGGTATCATCAAATGCACAGTCATAAGCATGTATTAGATTCATAGCTTGGAACAGTACACAAGGTCTCAACCAAACTTAGAATTAGAGTTTGAATACGGTCTTAAAGGAAACATGGGTGCAAACAAGTTTATGGGTGGAATCATTCCTGCAGTCCTTTTTTCCAAAAGGCGTTACACAACAAGGGTGAATAAATCACATATTCAAAATCAATAACGATGGAAATAGACATACATGATAGCAATCAAATCCCTCATTCAAGCAAAACCAATGGTCGGGATGTAAAACGACATAGGGTAGAATAAGACACAGGATAATTATTGTTAAATAAAAACACAAAACAAATAGTCTAAAGTAATCTAAGGTTCTCATAACTTGCTACTGTCCATCCATAAGTCCAAGAGTATAAGTCTGAAAATATGATCTTCATAATGGGCTACTGCCTCCATTCTTTCATAATCATAAGATGGCTTTGTTTGCACCATATTTACCATTTCTTTAGCACAGGAATAACTTATATTTGCACATCATTTTTAAATATTAAATGCTACTAGGGTAATTATATCTTTTTTATTATTGCGCCTGCAGCGTTTGATACAATACATACGCCCCCCCCCCTCACTTGAGATGAACAATATCAAAAGTAATGATATATGGGGGCCTTTATAGATCATTAATGATTAGTCTTCACCGAATGCATATAATTTCCGTACCCATTCCCCTGAACCATGGACTTAATTAGCCAGAGATTTCAACACGAAGAAAAATAAAGACTACAAGGAAGGTTAAGGCAAAATGGTGTAACAAAACATATAGGGTTTAAACAGGGATTGGCTTAACAAGGTGATCTAGTTGTATTTTGCACTAACATTGAGTGCGACAAAGGGTTTTACATGGGGAGGTCGACACGTTAGTGTGACAAGGCAATAAACACACACATATAAGCTTTTTGGGTGATTTCCTAAGATGTTTCCCTTCTTTGAAAGTCTATTCCAACTGAACCTAATTAGGTCTTGGATATGATGTACATGCCAGTTCTAAGTTCGTAAATACTAAGGCACACTATTTTTTTATATTTGGTGGATTTTTGTATAATAGATGAAAATGGAATAATAGGCTTAACCTCACCAATTGAATTAAAGGGTAAATGTGCATCGGCAATGATTAATTCTAGTTCAGTAAGAAACACATGTCAAAATTTTAAAATTGGCACCATTTTTTAAAAGAAACTAGAAAATCAAAGGCAAATATAGATCAAGTAGTAATTCTACTCCCATCCCCCCTGGTTTGTATAATGTCCCTATTGTACATTTAATGAAATTATGAGATAAGAGTAGAATTAAAACAAAAGACTCCCCTGAGCGTTGCTCTCTTCTTCGAGTGATGACTGCAAGAGATGAATTCTTTTAAAGCGTCTATAGAACAACCTCGTTTCCCCTGAAATCACTAGACACAACAAGCATTAAACATTCATAGATAAATATACACTAAAGTCTAACTCACTTTCGTAGGAATCACGGTTGCATTTAGCATATGCAACAAGCCTTTTAAAAAACAATTGGTGGCCCACCCAACGTGGCGAAGTGAAGTCTTGTAGAGGGTTTCAGAGAACTTACCACAAAGTTTATTTACGTATCAAAGATTTTTAAATAGGGTTTCAAAAACTTATTTTAGTTTTCAGAAAGGTTTTTTCGCGTACATGGGATGGTTACGCTGTTAAATATGTGGTTTTTAAAATTTAGAAATTTGGAACGAGAAGATTACTGCGTACTAATGCAGGTTTTACGTCGTAATGGATATCTGGTACGACGTAAACATGTGGTTACGCCAGATTAGAAACCTTAATACCACATGAAAAGAGTCACTGAGACTTCGAATTCCACTTCCTCATAGAGAGAATCCTGCAAAATAAGAGAAACCAACAAAAACCAACTAAAATGCAGAAAGTAAAAGATCAGTTGTCTCTCGACAAGCATTTTTGTTTATTACCGAGTCTTTAAGTTAGACTCAAGACGCTCTACGTCTTTGCTTGGCCATTTCCCTCATGAGCCATCTTTTCCATTAATCTAGCTATTATTGCCAGGCAACGTTTACCCTGTGTTTTCAAGTCAGTTGATCGACTGTACGATAAATCTACAATGTTATTTTTGTATTGTACGCGTTTGCTTTAAATCGTAAAAATGTTAAGCTAATCGCGAAAGCTAGGGCTATCATAATTAAGAGGTCATGTAGTGACGTATGAGGAGCTAGGACACTTTAAATTGTAAATCCAACAACTCGTCGATACGCCGTATAACACCCTGTGTTTTCAAGTCATAGACGACGTCGATAAATCCATAATGTACCTTTTGTATTGTACGCGTTTGCTTTAAATCGTAAATGTTAAGCTAAATCGCGTAAGCTAAAAATTAGCGTTCAATGTAAACGGGCATCAAACAATTAAGTGTTTACATCAATCAAGTATTAAATAATTATTTTGAGAATAATTATGGTCTTTGTTCATTTTATTTTTATCGGATACGTAAAGTGTATACGTTTCGCGATAAATTGCGTTTAGGCATTCCCGGAACCACCAAAACTTTTCTGCGCTTCAACAAATACCCACTTTTATACCCAATACATAAAAAGTTACAAAAATATATCATATATAACATATATATGCCGAAATTAGTGCAATCTATACAAGGTTATATAAGAAAAATCTTACAACTTGGTCAATGTACATCCATCTTGCATTTAAACCTAGCCATTCTTTGTTCCTTTGACCAACATCCTTCCTTAAGACCCTCCTCATGTTGTTGAACACTATTGCAATCTTTTTTGACCAAGGACTTGCTATATATGCATACATATTAGGTATAGGAACTCATACATGCATAACACTTAACTAGAAAATCAAACAAACTCTTCTTTTGGCTCTCTTTGAGCTCACGGCTCAAACACCCCCTATAAACAATCCATACAAAATTTTATTCAACCTATACCCTTCTATACACATCCATTACAAGTCATTCTAAGGTGTTTCCAACCATTGAATCACCATTTGCAAGTAATAATCAAGAAAAGGAAGCTAGGGATTTTATTGAAGAAAACAAGGGTTTTCTTTGTACAAGCTTTGGATTTCTATCTAAACACGGGTTTAGATTACTTTGTTCATCATCATCATACATCATAAGGTCTACTAGAACCCTTTATGTTCTTACAATATTCATTTTCATGCATATGTTTATTCTATTTTAGCTTAAATCACCATTTAGGATTTTATTATGAAAATGAAGTTTTTACTTGAAATGATCATTTTGTACACTTTTATATATGTTGTGGTATTACTTATATCATGTTAAAAAGGATGAGAAAAGAATGTACCATGTTAATTTGGTGTAAAAATGATTAAGTATAAATTAGGGTTTATAATAGTTTCTTAATATGTTTCAAGTGAAAGAAATACAAATGACATGTTAAGGTTAATTATGGACTTATAGTAATGTTATATGATCATTAAAATAAGGATATAACAAGATGAGAAGACTTGTATACTTATGGTTATTATGTAAAAATAGTCATATGTAAAACTAGTGATTTATGGTAAATATGAAAGTTATGTTTTATAAGTAATATGAAAGACTTATAAAACTTGGACACATGAGGACTTTGATGGACCTATGGACTTAACATATATATGACACATGACATATATATAAAGCATAAGACTTGTGGTAAAAAGTATAAAGTGGTAAAACATAAAAACAAGGTCAAAAATGGACTTATGAAAGTTATTTAAACATTCTGTCAAAAAGTGTTATAAAAATATACTTATTTTATGTTTTTATAAGATAATACATTTCATGACGATTCTGAAAAGGTAAGAAACTTGTCAAACGGATTAATAACGAAAAAGTTACGTTAAAAACGAGTTATACGTTAATTAAACGGGGTTTATAAAATAACTTTTATAAAACTTATATCAAACAGCTAGTTTGATATTTTTAACAAATAATACATGTTTTTAGGATTCCAAAAAGATAAGAATCGTAATTTTTCAATTAATAACAAATGAGTTATGAATTTCGCGAGTTTACGACAATTAATACTTTTATAAAACTATTTTTATAAAAGTTACTGTTCATGATAGAAAGTTATATTTTTATAAACCTTATAAATTGATAGGATTTTCAATAACGAGAACGTCCTCGAAAGAATCGTTAAAAACGGAGCTATAACGAATAAAATACGACATTTACGGGTTTTACGACAACAAATACGATTTAAATAAAAGTCACGTCTAATGTGAACAGTAAAAGTTACTGTTCACCAGAGGGTCAAAATATTGAAAATGTCAAATTATGATAACTCATCCTAATACGAAAAGATGGCCATAAGAAACGTTAAAATCGGGCTTAAAACGCAAAAGTTATGCTAGTTTTACTAAAACGAT
>BQNB010168968.1:0-13831 GCA_026074375.1 Tanacetum coccineum
ACCTTAATTGTAAGAATGATGCAAAGGTCAAATTGTGAAGTACAATTGAGGGTTTAACAATAATGGGTATTTAAAACGCCAAAAACTCGATAAACCCGAGTCGAGATTTTGATGCGCTAGCGCATGGCCCAACGCACCAGGCTCGAAATGGTTTTTACCATTTTGGATTTATGGCATATAAATACCCGTCATTGGCTCTTGTATTCATCACCTATTTCCATTCTTTCTTTCTCTCTATTTCTCTTCCCATATCCTCTAAGTCTAACACCTAAAGTATTCTAATCTTCTCATTCTATCATTCTATTAAAGAGAACACATCTCCGTAAGAGAGATACACAAGTACCTAATCCACACTTGTGTGTTATTAGTGGAGGGTCTTCTTTCTTATACCCTTTCTACTAGAATCGAGTCTCTAGGTTAGGTTAGGGCTTGATTCATCTACCAACACTTATTCAATTTGGTTGTAAGGGAAGTCTTGTATCTTTGTGATCAAGCCTAGATCATTGGGTGATCTAGTGAGGTTTGGGAAAATTCCAAGGCGAAGTCTTAGTTGTAACACCCCAAACCCGTTTATAAGTATTTAATTATGATAGTGCCATAGAAAAGTTTGACTATGACTTTGATAAGTTTGAAAACGTTACGTGATTGGCTAGTCAACCCGATAGTCAAACCATAAGTCAACATAATGTTATGTAAATGAGATTAGAAAGATTAATGTGTCATATTAAGAAAAGAATAAAACTAAGGGATTAAAGTTGCCAAATAATAAAGGTGTTATATAAGTAATGTGGCCAAAAATAAAAGAAAGGGGACTTGAGGGACTCATGGTGTCAATTGGTCAAAGTGCCAACTAACCAGAGATATTTAGAAATATCTCTGGACTTTTCTACACACATCTCATATGTGTGTCTGTTATATGTCGACCCAAGAAAGAGAGGGAAAAAGATGATGTATTTCCTAGTGAAAAATTAAAGGAGAATTGAGGTCCCAATTCAAGATATAAGTTGATAATAATGATATCTACAAGTAAGTTACTTCTAATTTTAGTTTAATTTGGTAATTTAAGAATTAGGGTTCTTGAAGAAAATTGAGAGTTTTGGGTAACTGATATTCTAAAGCAAGAATTAAGATGTTTATTAATAAGTGTTAAGGTTAATTAAAGATTAAGTGTAAGAAATTGGGGTTTACATCATATGATCAAGATATGATCATATGATGCTTAAGGATGAAATTTGGGTAAATAATGGGTTGTATAAACTCATATTCTAATATCTTGTTAATATGTGTAATTGTGGTTTAGGAAAGAAAGCTTTGGATGATGATGATGATGGTGTTAATGGTATAATTGCTTGGATTCAAGGTAAGTAAAATAGTTATAATATGAGATTATCATATATGTATTATAAATGAGAATGTATTTAAGGTGTATGATGCTTTTGGCTTAAGCAGTGAGATTAAGATAAGGTGTAAAGTTGGTTTGGATTGCTTAGCAAAAGAAGAGGTTAGTTCAGTTATGGACTAGTTAAGGTATGTAAGATTTGGTATGTTATTATGAAATGCTAAATGGATTAAGTATTCTTGGTTGAGTAATGATGTTGATTATCTTTGGACTCATGTCTATGTGAATGATGCTTATATGTGTAATGATGTATATTTGTGTATTATTGTCGTTTTATTTACTAAGCGTAATGCTTACGGTTTAGTTGTTTAAATGTTTTGTAGGTTCCATGAGAAGAAGGTAAGGCCTTGGAATAAGGCATATAGTTTGAAAACTTGGAAATTTGGATGCACTTAGTGAATGTGCATGAAGTAAGTGTTAGATGCCGACCTCGTGATAAGGTTGAACCCCAAAGTGTTATAAGTCAATTTGTAAATGTCTTGTTAATGTGTTAAAGTCTAGGTCTTTATAAAAGGAACAATGGTTATGTATGTCATTAGAGTGTTTAAAGTGATATAGATAAAACGGGCTGTTTGGTAATCCCGTTAAATAGATGTTTTTGGGTCATTTAGACCAAGTATGTTATGGAAAATGATGTCTTATGTGTGATAATGATTTCTGGAAGGTTTTATGAAGTATCAGATCAATGTAGTTGAGTTTTGGGCAAAATGGGTTTTATGCATACTTAAAACGACCTTCTGTAGCGGCGTAATCTTTTTGTTACGTCGTAAAAAAAGGGTGAAATGAGGTTACGGCGTAATCCATAGTGATGGTTACGGCTTAATCTCATGTCAGATAAGGTTTTTGTCAATCTTGTTTTTGACGTAAAAACTAAACCGTAAAGAGTTAGAAGATGTTCTTTATATCATTGGGAAGCTCATAGAGTCTATTTTATGATAAGGAAACTTTCAAGGATCTAATTGTAATGTATTTTAAAAAATATATTAAGGAATGACATAAGTTCACTCCCGATCTCATGCTTTTGCAAAGTTTTTTATTTCGGATCAAATTTTAAGTCTAGAAAGGGGCGTTTCAACTTAATATCAGAGCTTCGGTCTAAGAGAAGTAGGTTTCCACTATAGGTTGCCTAAACTTAGACCACTCGTAGATGCGTATGCCGTAAGTTTAAGTAACGAAGAATATGAATGCGTTAGTATAAGGTAGATAAGTGCTTACGGCAAATAGAATGATGATGCTTAGACATATTAATGATTATGCAATGTGTATAGGTCATTGATTAAATGACTTTAACTTTGATTAGAATGTTAAACATTTATTAGGAAAGTTATAATTGAAGATGTTGATGTAATTATGTGATGTACGTATATGAAAGTTACTTATATGTCTATATGTTATATGAATGTGAGATGACATGACAATGGGAGAAGTATGAGCTAAGTAAATGTGTAAATGTTTAAGTTATGAAAAGGTTTCTTATGTGAAATTTTTTATGTAATGAAAGTAAATATTAAATGTAGGAATGTATGTTTATATAATGTGAGATCTATGCCATGTTAATTATATGTCTAGGCGATGTATGGTATGTATATGATGATATGAGTTTAAGAAATGTTTAAAACTAAGATAAATGCATAGGATTGCATTTTAAATAGTGATGACGAAAGTATGTAAGTGTGAGCTAAGTAATGTGAAAATGTTTGAATTATGAAAAGTCGCTTAATGAAGAAGTATCTTATTAAGAGTAAGTGCTTATATGAATTATTAATAAAGGGATGAAGTATGATAAGTCGTAATGTAGAGAAAACAATAAAGTATGATGCAATAGAATGATATGGTTAAGTACGAGATGTATATGCATGATGTTTAAGAAGAGTTGTGCTAAAAATCATAAATGATGCTAATCGTGTTAAATGAACGATAAATAATGAATAAAATTGTGTTAAATGAATAATAAAGAATGATGTTTATATACGTGAAAGAGTTTAATGAAGTAAAGGATAGATTGGTATATATTTTGATCATGAGTTCAACGTGGAGTTGACAAGAAAACAAGAAATATATATGTATATGAAATACAAGAGAATGACAAGAGTCATTAAATCTCGCGTAAGATAATGAAAGAAGATAAAGTGTAAAGTAGAATGGCTTAAGGCAATAAAAGTAGAAACGAAGAGTATATGGTTAGAAAGGTATGTAGATGATGAAAAGGATAAAGAATGATAAATTAAACATAGATTGGATCCAATGTGAAATGTAATGGTATCCTTCGGGATAGCCTAAGAATGTTAATGATACCGTAAAGGTATGAATAATGGGCTAATCCCTACGGGGAGAAAGCCAAGTTTTCTTCGGGAAAAAGTTAAGGAGATTAGATCCAAGACTACAAAAGACGATATTAAAAAAATGAATGCATAATTGAAAGGAGATAAATGGAAAGTAATGAAGACTTAAGTGTGTTCGATTGTTGTGTTGGAAGTGTATAAGTAGGATGGTTTATAATCTCATTAGTTAAATGGATTGGGACGCCTCTTCATTTAAATAAGGAAATTGTGAATCACCGAACCATAAGTTTATATTTCTTTATTTACATTGATTAGGACGCTTCTCAATGTAAATAAAGAAGTATAGATAAGTGGGCTTATGTATTCTCGACATAGCATGAGAGGGATTAAAGAAGTAAGAAACGGGAGTCTAAAAGTAGTTAGATATTGTAGGAAATAAGACAAGTAAAATAAGAAGTTGAGTGCAACTTTTAGTAGAAACTTTAGAGAGAAAGCTAGGTTTACGATGTTAGGAGTATAGGACTAAGGATGAAAATTGAATTGATGTTATAATATGCCGTATGGCATGATGTAATGATTATGGTGGTCGCTAAGTATTATTAGCACCCTAATGAAATTGTGAAAAGAATACGACAAAGTATTGAATTATTCCAAGTGACTTATGGTCCTTGATGAAAACTTACTAAAAAGAAGTAACGAAAGCAAAATGTTATAATGGAAACGACAAAAAGAATGCCAAGATGGTTACAGTAAATAAGAAAGTATAAACTAATGTTGGTGTATGATAAGTCAAGATAATGCAAAATTCTCAAGTAACATGTAGTACTTGATGAAAATGTAGAAAAGAAATGAATGGGAACGTAATGATATAGATAAAAAGTTACTAAAATGAAAGAATTAAAAATGATAAATGTCACCAATGACGCTTGTCATTAGAAAAAAAGTGTAAGTATGATAGAAATGAGCAAGAAATAGAACGGGATAAGGATAATTAGAGGTATGATAGCATGGTTAGAGTTTCAAAACCATATAGGTTGATGCAACTAA
This sequence comes from Tanacetum coccineum, assembly GCA_026074375.1. Classification (NCBI taxonomy): domain Eukaryota; kingdom Viridiplantae; phylum Streptophyta; class Magnoliopsida; order Asterales; family Asteraceae; genus Tanacetum; species Tanacetum coccineum. Next base: position 4,729 of record BQNB010168968.1, read on the forward strand.
TTAAGTGTACGTTTGAGAATGCTAAGATGTAATGTGAGGTCAATACGACAAAGTCTTGATTAATATTAGACGAAGAGATTTCGGGGACGAAATCTAAATAAAGGGGATAGATTTGTAACACCCCAAACTCGTTTATAAGTATTTAATTACGATAGTGCCATAGAATAAGTTTGACTATGACTTATATAAGTATGAAGACGTTATGTGATTGGCTAGTCAACCCGATAGTCAAACCATAAGTCAACATAGGGATTAGAAAGATTAATGTGTCATATTAAGAAAAGAATAAAACTAAGGGATTAAAGTTGCCAAATAATAAATGTGTTATATAAGTAATGTGGCTAAAAATAAAATAAAGGAGACTTGAGGGACTGATGGTGTCAATTGGTCAAAGTGCCTAAGAGAGGGAAATATCTCTGGACTTTTCTACACACATTTCATGTATGTGTCTGTTGTATGTCAACCTAAGAAAGAGACTAAGAGAGGGAAAAAGATGATGTATTTCCTAGTGAAGAATTGAAGGAGAATTGAGGTCCCAATTCAAGATATAAGTGGATAATAATGATCTCTACAAGTAAGTTACTCCTAATTTTAGTTTAATTTGTTAATTTAAGAATTAGGGTTCTTGAGAAAAATTAAGGGTTTTGGGTAACTGATATTCTAAAGCAAGAATTAAAATGTTTATTAATAAGAGTTAAGGTTAATTAAAGATTAAGTGTAAGAAATTAGGGTTTTACATCATATGATCAAGATATGATCATATGATGCTTAAGGATGAAATTTGGGTAACTTATGGGTTGTATAAACTCATATTCTAATATCTTGTTCATATGTATAATTGTGGTTTAGGAAAGAAAGCTTTTGATGATGATGATGATGATGGTGTTAATGGTAGAATTGCTTGGATTCAAGATAAGTAAAATGGTTATAATATGAAATTATATGGAATTATCATATATGTATTATAAATGAGAATGTGTTTAAGGTGTATGATGCTTTTGGCTTAAGCAGTGAGATTAGGATAAGGTGTAAAGTTGGTTTGGATTGCTTAGCAAAAGAAGAGGTTAGTTCAGTTATGGACTAGTTAAGGTATGTAAGATTTGGTATGTTATTATGAAATGCTAAATGGATTAAGTATTCTTGGTTGAGTAATGATGTTGATTTTCTTTGGACTCATGTCTATGTGAATGATGCTTATATATGTAATGATGTATAATTGTGTATTATTTTCGTTTTACTTACTAAGCGTAATGCTTACAGTTTAGTTGTTTAAATGTTTTATAGGTTCCATGAGAAGAAGGTAAGGCCTTGGAATAAGGCATATAGTTTGAAAATTTAGAAATTTGGATGCACTTAGTGAATGCGCATGAAGTAAGTGTTAGATGCCGAGCTCGTGACAAGGTTGAACCCCCAAAATGTCATAAGTCAATTTGTAAATGTCTTGTTAATGTGTTAAAGTCTAGGTCTTCATAAAAGGAACAATGATTATGTATGTCATTAGAGTGTTTAAAGTGATATGGATAAAACTGGTTGTTTGGTAATCCTGTTATGTAGATGTTTTTGGGTCATTTAGACCAAGTATGTTATAGAAAATGATGTCTTATGTATGATAATGATTTGTGGAAGGTTTTATGAAGTATCAGATCAATGTGGTCGAGTTTTGGGCAAAAGGGGTTTTCTGCATACTTAAAATAACCTTATGTAGCGGCGTAATCTTTTTGTTACACCGTAAAAAAAGGGTGAAATGAGGTTACGACGTAATCCATAGTGATGGTTACGGTGTAATCTCATGTCAGATAAGTTTTTTTTCAATCTTGTTTTTGCCGTAAAAACTAAACCGTAAAGAGTTAGAAGATGTTCTTTATATCATTAGAAAGCTCAAAAAGTCTATTTTATGATAAGGAAACTTTCAAGGATCTAATTGTAATTTATTTTAAAAAATATATTAAGGAATGACATAAGTTCACTCCCGATCTCATGCTTTTGCAAAGTTTTTGATTTCGGATCAATTTTTGAGTCTGGAAAGGGGCGTTTCATTAGTGGTATTGGGAGTAAGTCAAATCACGGATTCTTGTGGGTGGTTTCCGAAGGCGGAATGCCATAGGGAGTAGCTCTTCTTAGTAAGCGTCGAACTTAGTGCATATTGGTGGAGAGAAGTTGTAATACGATTTGTAGTCCACCATAAGGATTATACTAGAGTAATAGTATAGGTGTCGTGGATTCGCAACTGGACGTACGGATGATATAAACCTCCCATCCCGAACCAGTATATATCGTGGTATGTTTCTCTCTCTCTCTCTCTCTACTTATTGGTTGTATTGTTATGGTACATTGATTAGTGCTTGCTTAGGATTGCATGAAGCCTAGTTATAATACTTGATCTATTGTCACTTGCTAGTTGTGTGTGCGTTAGGTAATTGAAAACTAGCTATATTCCGTAGCTTAGCTAAATGTCAATTAAAACATAACTAATTAATGAATCGTACGTCTTAGGTAAATTGATTAGGTAAGTATTTTAAGCGTATGCTAGTTATTAGGTATATCCGCAAGCAATCTGACAAGTGTTGTTCGTTTGGGTTATCATATAGGCGTGGGACTAACCAAACCACAATAGAAAGGAATACTTCACATTGCACTAGCAAGTGTGTGACAACACGATAGATTAAGTAGAGTAACTAGGAAGTAGTGCATCTTAAGTAAACATGATTTTTCCCTGTACGAGTTCCTACCAAATTTACATTTCTTGCATATTAGGAGTATTTTAGATTAGTTAAAACCCCCTCTATCAAACATATTGATTTACCTGCTTTCATAAAGTATAAAAACACAAAAATAATCATCTCTCGACCCTTAGACTTAGATGTCATACATGTCAAACCTACCTCACTATTCCCCTAAAGAACGATCAACCTCCCATGTCTTGCTTATACTACATTACAACAGTTAGGTACTCTGCCTAGGAGGGTTGTAAAACTTCGGTGTTGCAACCCGCTGCATCATAGCCACTGTTACAACACAACTTATTAAGAAATGGGTCATTAGTAGTCAAATTCTTAATCACTACATTATCATCTCATTCAACATGAAAATCCACATAAATGAAATCTTCATCTTAACTAGAACAATAAGCATCACTAGAGTCATTAGACTCCCTAACAAGTATATTTTTTGATAGATTTCTAATATCTATAACGTCATAACCATGATGTTCTACATACAAATCAATAACCCATCAACTTTCATAAACAATAGTTAAAAATGCCTCAACATCATCATCGTTCTTAAGTTCAGAAATACCTATTCTTAATAGGTGCATATTTTGCAATAATACACTTAGCAACTAGAGCATGAACTAAATGTCTAATTACTTCATGAAAATCAACGAATGACATACCTTCAAAGTTTATACCTGTTATTAGGGGTGTCAATCGGGTTATCGGGTCGGGTTTGAGGCTTATCGGGTCGGGTCTATCGGGTTTTAAAAAAATAAAAACTAACCCGCAACCCGACCCTATAAGGAATCGGGTCTATCGGGTTTGGGTTTATCGTGTTGCGGGTTATCGGGTTGGGTCTATCGGGTTATCGGGTTACTTGTTAAGAAATAGAATAATAAGGCCAAATTCTTCTGTTATGTTATATCCACATCACTTGCTGTCTTTCGTTATATTATATCGAAATCACTTTCTTAACTCTTTCATTATGTTATATCCAAAAATCTTACAAGTATAACATATAAATTTAGATAGCGTAGACTAAAAATTAGATAACTAACCAGACTGCACGGTTGTATAGTTGGAATGTGGAATAGGTAGATCTGAGGTACAGTACGTCAATACCCATCAAATGACAATAACTAAGGATTTAAAGGTACTATATAAATTACCCATGCCATTCTCTTCACTTATAAGAGGTTTCTTCAAGTGGGAATTGTAAGTTATGATTTGTAATGATAAAAAAGTTTACACAAAACAGATTGCTAAAAATGTTGTTTGATATCATCATTGGACTTGCAATAGAAATAATTGAATACAAATTTTGAGAATATCAATTGTGTAGTTGCAAGTTAAAATTCAGATGCGAACTGCCTTTTACCCTTCTTGTGTGAACAATAGCCTACTACTATTATGTGTTATTAGGTTTATCGGGTTAACCCGATAAACTAAGTTGGACCCGAATCAACCCGACCCTATAAGGCCTTATCGGGTTCGGGTCGGGGTCGGGTCGGGTCAACCCATTTGACACCCCTACCTGTTATATGCTTTTCATCGCCTTGCAGATAATCGAAAGGATTCAATGTAAAAACACCATCGTGTTTTAGATTAACTCTGAAACACGAGTATTATCAGGTTTACTTTAACCCATATTCATTGTTAAGTGAATCAATTACATGGAAATGGAAAATAGGGTTATGGAATTGGAAATTAAGGTTTTAGATGTAAATTGGGGGAAAGTTTGATGAATTGAGTTTGGTAAAGTCGTAAAGGAGGTATTTATACGGTGGATGAAATTATTGATTGAGTTAAGTCTGACTTTTTGCTGAGTTTGAATAAAAAATAATAATATTTTTTAATATTAACGTATACAAGTATAAAAAGCTTCAGCAGTAACAAGCGGTAAAATGGGACAATATTGGCGACCTTGAAACAAATTTAAAAGTTGTACGGACGATAAGTAGATATTGTAAAGTCCGTGTAAAATTCTTAAAAGTATAAGCCACTAAAAAACAACGCCTACTCCTGTCGTTTTAAGAGTAGGCTCTTTTTTGGTTATTACTATCTATACTACTTATAAAGAGAATACTTATAAAGAGAATTTAGGATTCTCTTGAAAGTTGAAAAACTGCTAAAATAAGAAATATTGAAAATTTAATGCAATGAATCTTGCTATTTTAGGGTTTAGGGTTTATAAACATGTAATGCTAATGTTTTAAAAACGTAGCATTTAAGTAATATAATTGCTCATTTAATGCTAATGTTTTAAAAACGTAAATAACATTGATCATACGTTAAAAACGTAAATAACATTTAAGTAATATAATTGCTCATTAAATGACTGCATTTAATGTGTTCATGTAACCACTAATTTCTATGATTATGGAGGCTAATTATGGAAGAAATTAATAGGCCTATTAATTTCCATTGACTATTGTTTGGGTAAATCCCTTATAAATAGGGACCACAATTGCATTGAAAAACACACAGAAATATAAACACTTATTCTTCTCAATTTCCAGCTTCATCACATTCACACTTTTTTACTTTCGTTTTGGTTCTCAGTTTTAGATATCATGTTATGAGTATCATCGTAAAACACTTCTATCATGTTTTCATACTAATTTATTCATGTTTCTGTAGGTTGGTACATTGGCTACGATTAAATTCTTAAAAAAGGTATGCCTCATTTTCTCAAAACCCTAATGATGAAAGTATGTTATATTTTTTAGACTGTGTATATATATGTTGGTTTCTTTGCAGCCTTGCATAGCGGGTTTCATGAAGCCTCTAAACTCTACTCCCCCACCAACTCCACCACTACACCACCATTCACATCCACCAACGAGCTCATCCATGATTATAACCCCATCAACACCGAAACCCACCACCACCAAACCCTTGTACCACCGAATGTCGCCACTATTGTAAGCGATAAAGTAAAAGGTCTAGCTGGTCCACGAGTGAAAAAGCAAAAAGAAAAGAAAGCCAGTGAAATTATATGTTGTGCTATTAGAGTTTTCATGATCTTGACTTTATCAAAGATTCATATATTCATATGTAATTTTATTTTATTTTTTGTTTTTATTTGTGACTCGGGTTTAAATAAAGAAGGCAAAAGGAGGAAATAAATATTGTGATTTTATCTATCTATACGTCTATACTAAGGATATTGCTACAATTCTTGAATGTGAATGTGAAAAGTAGGGGTGTACACGGTTCGGTTTGGGTCGGTTTTTGGCTAAAACCGAAACCAAACCGAAATATTCGGTTTTTATAAAACCAAAAACCGAAACCGCTCGATTTTTGGCAGTTCGGTTTTTTGGTTTTTTCGATTTAGTTTTTTTGGTTTTTCAGTTTCAAACCGTTTATATTTGCTTGTGGCTAATTTATATTAATAAACTTGTTTTTTTTTGGGTAAAGGGGACTATTCCCCGGTAAAATATATTAATAAACTTGTTTTACTTAGAAAATTGGTTTTTTTGTCAATATGAGCCTAATAATGTTTACCTAAATTTCTACAATTATAGATATATAAATGAGACACACAAATGCAAGTGAAAATACACAATGATCATTATCATATATATAACGATATATTGTCAAGGAAACACACGTACATGACAAACACATATATGAACATTAAGATATATATATTATAATTCCACTTACAAAATAAATATGAATTTGAAAATTAGCTTTATTATTTATTTATATTTTATTAATTATATATTATTATAAAATGGTTCGGTTCGGTTTTTGGATAAAAACCGAAACCGAACCGAAATTTTTTGGTTTTTGAAAAAGTAAAAACCGAACCATCGTTTTCTAGTTTTGGTCGGTTTTTTGAGTTCGGTTTTTTTTGGTTTTCGGTTTTTTCTGCTCACCCCTAGTGAAAAGTGAAAACTGAATGTATTTTAGGAAGGAATGAAAACTGAATTTTATTATATGAAACACAATAAATTGTAACAACATTTGAATAATAAATTCAGTCATCAATATCATTATAACATTATAATAGCCCATTTAATTTATCATTGTAACGGCTTCAATAATTATTAAAAAGTGTAACTGTTAAAAATCATTACTATCGACTATGATTATTAAAAATGTGTAACCGCATCCACCATATAAATCCACACAAACCATTTCATATCTCCCCACACAAATCTCTACTACTTTATAAAGCATTTAGCCAATTTTCTAAAAATAGAAATTAAGTAAAAAAGATTTCTTTTTTAGGAAAGTTTATAATGTATATGTTTTATTAATATTGAGGTAAATGTAACTGAAAATTAAGTGTCTATTTTGTAACAGTCCATTTAAGTGTATTAATGTAGTCCATTTGTAACAGTCCATTTAAGTGTATTAATGTAGTTCATTTGTATTAGTCCATTTAAGTGTATTAATGTAGTCCTTTTGTAACAGTCCATTTAAGTGAACTAATGTAGTCCATTTGTAACGGTTCATCCATTTCAACCCACTATGAAGCACTATTTAAGTATATTAAGTGTAAATCATAACCTTAGGAGTATAAAAACCTAACACACTGAATAAAATTACTCCATCATTATTTTTCATCTCTCTATGTTTTCTCTCTCTAAAAAGCACAAACACCTCTCACTCTCTCTTTTAAAACCACCAAATCCCGCTGCCACACATATAAAATTTTGCCGCCACCACCATTTAGTTCAGCCGCCACCTTTGCCAACATCATGTGCCGTCATAATGACTGGTTTACATTGTTTAGGTGGGTTTGGCTGGTTGTTTTGAAGTAGGTGGTTTGGCCGGTGCTTTTTGTATTTATGGTTTTGATTGTGGTGGTCAGTGATTGAGATCAAATAGGAACTGGTTTTTTGTTTATGTCATGGTAGTTTCGTGTTTTTGTTTTCGGGTCTTAGCCGAATCTTGGTATGTAGTTTTAGCCTTAAACCGTTGTTGTTAAAATATTGTGGCGAAACGCTTTCTTTGTTTTGTGTTAAATCTAATTCCTTGTAAAACTTTGGACTTAAAGATTGTTTCATGTCGTGATGAAAATTATATGTTATGATAGGAGATGAAAGTATATATATATAATTGCGGCGTGTAAAACGAGTTTTCAAGGTTTGTAAACTTGCTTTTTATATTTTTGTTAGTTTTTGTATTTGTATGCTTTTTGTATTGTTTTGAACTTTTGTTGGTTGATGGGTTATTTCTACTTCTCTACTATCTTATAAAGGATTTAGAACATTACTAAAATGGAAGTCTTAAAAAAATTAAGAACAAAAAATATTTCTTTAAAAGGAAATTAACAAACTATTAGTCAATATTGTATTATTGTTCATCCCAACTAAAAATTAAAGTGTCTTCATGCACTTCATTTTGTAACAGACTTATTTTGTAACTGTCCCTTTAAGTGCATTCATGTGATCTATTTGTAACGGTTAATTAAACATCATTTAAGTGTCAATAAGTATCTATTCTAAACTTCTAAACTATATTATAATGTATTTAAGACATTAAGCTAAATGGTAAGATTTAAAATTAAGACATTTTAACTTGTTTATTAAAGAAAGTTTTAAAAATATATGAATATAACGCATGGTCATAATAACATTAACAGCCCATTCTATTCTAAAAATTATATCTAAAATTGTAACGGTCCATTAAAAATAACGTTGTAAGTTTGTAACAGTTCATTCTTTTAAAAAAAAACACAATGAACTATCTCTTTCTTTCTATTCATATAACTCCTTCAAACAAAACGATTTTTTATGTATTAAAAAGTCCATTTAAACATTAGTAACCGTTGTATATTATTAATACAAATCCAACGCAAAACTCAATATAAAAAACAGGTTCTCTTTCCTCCCTACAACCTAAAAAACACACCACGACCCTCTTTCAAAAACTAGCAAAAAAAAAACGTTTGAAATTCAATGCTTTAATAAAGCCTCAATAAAAACATTTGGGCCTCACAAAAAATTTAAATTTTTATATAACTATCACATAAACAAAAGACCATACGTTTCTCATTAACCTTTTTATGGTCTAAAAAATTTCCTCACACAATGCTTATTAGTAATCTATACTACATTATACAGCATTTTCAACCTATTTTTTGAAAATGTTGAAAAATTAAGTAGTGCAAATCCTTATGCACGTTGTACAATCTTTTTATGCAAACAATAAAATTCTGCCAAACAATTTAACACCCTCTTTAAAAGCCATTAAAAAGGCAGTTACATTCCAAGTTACAAAATATAATGTACAATCTTTTTATGCAAGCAATAAAATTATGCCAAACAATATAACTCACTCTTTAAAAACCATTAACAAGACTGTTACATTTTATCACTATAAATATAACTACAATCCATTTCACACACCACACAAACACAGACACAACAAAA
>BQNB010168970.1:0-13831 GCA_026074375.1 Tanacetum coccineum
AAAAGAATGATTTGTGGCTTCTAAGTATGTTTGATGCTAGACACCAAAATGGGTATGCAAATGTAGCTTGGGTGATTGCAAGATGGGTAAAGAGGAAAGGAGCTAGGACTCAGAAAGAGAGTCAAATTTGCTGGGGTCAGTTTATTTCAAAGCTTGCCAGGAAATGCAGGGTGTTGACTGAGGATGTGGTGAGGAGCTTAAGTGCTTCAAATTATTGTAGGGATTTGGATACAACTACGCTTAGAGATTTGATCAATTCTGATGGTAAACTTATTCCCGAAGATCCACAACCGGGTGTGCCTAGAGTTGGTATTCCTAGACCTCCGAGAGCATCTATACAGGATTTGTATGATAGGATGGGTGGGATGGAGATACGCCAGGATGCGATAGAGCGGATGGAGTATATGCAGTCATATCACTGGGACAGATATCATGGAGTGTTTGAGCATATGGCTGGGGTTTATAGTGTTCCACTGCAGAGAGCCTACAACCCGCCTGGCTATGCTCATCCGCAGTATGACCAGTACTATTAGCAGAACCCACCTCCGCCACCGCAGCAGCAGCAAGATGATAATGAGTAGTGTCGAGATGACATAAGTTGGTTGTGTGACCGCATGTTTTGGGTCACTTATGTTTTAAAACAATTTCTCTAAAAAAATTATTATTATTATGGTGTGTAAAATGCCTCTGTTGGCATTTAAAAACAATATTACCGTACTTTCTATTAATAATTAACTAGGATTATTATTATTATTTGTGTGCACAATGTTTATATTCGTAACAAGAAAAGGAAGAAAAAGGCGCGAGACGAATTAGCGCGAAGAAAAAAGATTCAGAATATCGATCACAATTGAAAAGTATTATTTCACTTTTCCATTTTATCTTTCTCTATAATATTTTCACATTGAGGACAATGCTCATATTAAGTATGGGAGGGAGATAAACTGAAAAAGTTAAAAAAATACAAGTTAAAAGAAAATCTTTTGAAAAAATAACATTTTATGATCACATATAAGCAATTTGACTCTAGATTGATAACATTAGTAGCATATTTATACCACCCAAAAAAATGTGAGGATTTGATTTTAAGAATTCAGGTATCCATCTTTGATACCCTAAGATGATTTTTATCTTTAGCTTTCTCGAGTTAAGGAGTGAGCAATTGCAAATATCTCATCCGTCATTACGGCTGTGTATGTGTAGTTTTGTCGCCTTTTCTGGAGCATTGGTATCGATTTAAAATTATATGAGTGTGCCGGTGATTTGTTAATTCTAGAACTTGTGCTTGAAATCTTTATGAGACCGCAGTAGGAACGCGTTCGCGTGTTATAAAAATTAGTAACTGATTAAGAGGTGATAAAAATATAAATATATGTATAATATAATTTTGTTCAAAAAGATTTTTAATAAAATTATCTAAAATTTTATCCGTACGAATTGAAGAACGTAAATGTTGGTATTACTGTTAAAATGAAGTGCGAAGGTTGCAAACTTCTAAGTTCGTTGAAATAGTATGCTTATCCTAAGTATGAGGGGGGAAGCAAGTTTCCCCCAACCCAAGTGAAGTCGGTAAAAAGAATAAAATAATAATAATGATGTGAAAGAATAGTTGGTAACATTACGGATAAGGTGAATTATAATTTTATTAAAAACCTTTTTCAATAAATAAATAAATAAATTACTTCTTTTGATGTTTATGTTTGGTGCTTATGCCATGTCGGTGAAATTTAGTTTCATGTACAAGCCTATGGTAATTTGAACATCTCATGACTGCGTGTATGAGAGACTTCTATTTACTATCCATTTTACTAAATTGAGCGAGTGTGAAAAAGAATCTTATCTATAAAAATTCATGAGTTGCTTTGTCGCGTTATCTATGCTTGTGATCATTAATTTGTTTTATTAAAACGAAATACTTTCGCTTTGATTGCTTGAGGGCAAGCAATAAGCTAAGTATGGGGGGGGGGTTTGATAACGCTCCAAATATACTTAAAATATCCCTCGAAAATAAGTGAAATATATATGTTAACGCATGAAATATTGCAAAGTTTGGTTGTTTGTTGTGCAATATTCATTTCAGGACCAAGAATGAAGAAAAGGACTAAACATGCAAAGATATTCCATTAAATGCACTAACGGTAGTTATAAGAATAATCTAGAAGAGAATCCAATGAAGAATTAATTATACACCAAGTGCGGCGCACAATTTTCATTGTGCGGCGCACTTCACCTGCAGTTACTCAAAGTTAGTAATGATTGCCATTATTGATGCAACCTTTGGCTTGCCAATTCTCACAACTGATACTCCACTCCTCACCTATAAATTGAGCACAAAATGGAGGCTCAAATCATCCCATTCCACACATTCCATCTTATATCTCATCTCAATTCATCTAAAAGTTCTCAGGAGGTTTTTCTAGTAGTTTTGGGAATATTGTTCTTAGTTCATTACAGTTTTGGGTTCAAGAATTAGAGTATAATCGATTAAAGAAACGGTTAGTTTACTAAAATGATTATCTATTCATTATAATCAAAAATCCTTTCGGCCTGGGTGGATTATGGGAGGGTTTGTGAGAATGTTATTTTGTTTGTAGCCGTATTGAGAAAAATGACTTGAATTGGGATGATTTGAGGAGACCCATATACGCACATTTCCGATCGGGGGCGTTTTACTCACCCCACTCTGCCAGCCCAAAGTGTCACCACACACAACCATATCAAACCTTCTACCCACAAAACTCCAACCAACAAAATTACATCGCAAACATACAAAAGAAAAGAAGCCGAACACACCATGTTCATCATCACATTCCAGGGCTTGAGAAGGAAGGACGCACTATTTGATCTTATAAGAGTGGTGTAAAGGAAGTAGTATATAGTAACTAAATAGAAAATTAATATCCCATTATGTGAAGAGAAAAAAATTCTCAAACACACCCTTAACCATCTTATAAATATAAAAAAAAACCATAAGTTATAACGTGAACCAAAACCAATCACAAATATTCTTGTCCATACATCTTCCTAACATTGATAGTAAGAATATCGCAGCATACTTTACATGAAATAAAAAATGCAGACATATACACAAAAAATTATACAACAAGAACACACCTGCATCTAAAAAGCGTACAATCCGTCAGCAAACAAACTACCTCCGCCGCAACACTAAAGTGTACATTCCCACTCATTAGCAACATTTAAAACGTGTAGATTTGACAAAAAATAGTTTCTTTGTTATTGATATAAGTGGTATCCAAGGGTACGTGTTGGTTAACTTTAGCTATTTGGACTTTCCCATTTTCCACGACTAATGAAGTTGCTAATTTATCTGATATTACATAGTAAGAGTGGATTACATATGATGAAGAAAAAAATCACCTCATTTGGGTCTTACTGAATGTCACTTCATCTTAACACTTTTACTTCAAAATACTTCTTCACTCATAACATACCATCAATCTCCTCATTTGGGTTGTACCCACCCACAATTTTATTTTATTTTTTATTTTTTCACACAAACTTAATTCATTTCATACAAATAAAAATACAAAATACAATACGATGATAAAAAAATACAATACTTTTGTATACCTAAAATATATATAAAATATAATACTTTTAAAAGAGAAATTAAGAAGATTACCAAGTTACCCTTGATAAAATTCACTCTAAAAATATATATAATATAATATAAAATACGTATGTTTAACCGGGTAAGTATGATCACCCGGGTCGTTTCCCCAACGACTAGTGAAATTGAAACCACGTTTTAGGTTCGGATCCTGATTTGAATGGAACAAAGATATTTTGGATAAGCTATTAATACGAAATTAAGAAGCAACAAATAATGACAATTAGGCAAGTAGACAAACAAACATTTCCTAAAAAAAAGAAAGAAATGCCGGAAAAATTAATAAAAATAAAAAGCCCCTAATTTTATCTTTTTATAAAAGTTTTAATTGAAACTAATTAAAACTTAACCCTAATAAATAATTAAAACTTATAAACTAATTTAAAAACTTAAATAATGAACTAATGGTGCAAAGATCTAAGAGACAACAGAGGGACAACTGAAAAACAACTAAATCAAAAAGGTACACTTACTACCCTGAGATCCACCCGATCACAAATTTAGTCCAATAAGCATTCGAAATTATAAAGAGCTTAAAATGAAAAAAACTCAAGAACAAAGTTGTAAAGGAAAGCTAGGAGAACAACTTTAACCAAAGCAACTATAGTCTGGAAACTCAATGAAAACTCTAAAAAGAGCATATTTATAAGCTGCTACAGAAACTAATGGTCTTTGGGCTAAGTTTTAACTAAACAGGATTATAGCTCAAATAACTTAAATGAGAGAAAAGGAAAAGTGTTCTACAGAAGCTATGAAGTTCTTAAACTAACAATGCAAAGAAATATAATAACCTATAAGTGATTTTAAACCACAGAAGATGAGCATGAACTAAGCAAATCAGAAAATAGCAAGATAGCACAAAATCCAAATGGAGCTATAAAAGCTTAAAAGGCTAAACTAAGACTCTAAAACTTTTAAGTCTATACAACTACTTTATAAACTATCTACATTAGCTAAAAATCTAGACCCATAGGCTAAATTAACGAATTTAAATCCTAAAGTTGCTAAAAAATAAAATTTAAGACTTGTTCTATTTTAAGCTATAACTAGACTTTAAAATGCTAAAAGATAGGCTATTAAATCCTACAATTACTCGACTAAAAGTTAAACCAGAGGTAACAGTACTAACTTGTTAGTTAGTACTGGTAGTGTAAATATCAGCAGTACTAACTTGAAGGTACTGCTGATGCAATTTGACTTTTAAGATCAGAATTAAACTATGAAATAAGCTACGAAATATAAGCTAAAACTAAATTTAAGATAAGCTATAACTAAACTTAATCCTACTTGAATTTCTAGCTAAAAATTTAGGCTGGCAGTACTAACTTATGGTTAGTACTGGTAGTGTAAAGGTGCAGCAGTACTAACTTATGTTAGTACTGCTAGTGTAAAATTTGAGATTGCACTAAACCAAACACCCCTTTTAGACTATGACAGGTTTGAGAAAAACTTTTTAAGAGAAATCTAATGAACAAATACTAAATACCAGATAAAAACTAGCTTAAAACAAACTTAGCAATCATGATTAAACAACTGAATAAGTAAAATTCTAAGATCTTAACTAATTAATCTAATATTTTTGGATTTTATGAGTTTTTTATGACAGAAATTAGTAACTAATGATCTACAACTATTTAAGCAAAAACAGACTAGAACATATAACTAAATAGCACTAGAAGAGATATTTAAACACTAATAAGCAAAGAGAATAAGCAAATAAGCAGATCTAAACATAGCAAGCAATAATATCATTATTTAAAACTAGAATTTAAAGGAAAATGAAAGAGAAACTTACAAACTCCTCTAGCTAAACAAGAGGACCAATAAAGGCAGCTACGAGCTCCCTAGCTTATTAATAAGCTAGGGTATAAGTCCTTGGGATCTCTTCCAAGTTAAGATCCCCTTCCAAAAGCTCAAATTTAGTAAGATCCATAATAGATTTAACTGATTTAAGGTTTAGATAAGATTAATACCGAATTCAAACAGCTCTATTTCAGCTTATAGACTGAAAGAGCTTAATATGAGCTTAATAGCTTAATGAGACAATATGGCTTATGAAGAGAGCTTATGACTTTAAATGAGAACTTAGAAAATGAGATTTAAAAATACTAAAGACTGAATTTCATTAATTAAAGAAGCTGATTACATTACTTGAAAAAGGAAAATTACAATTAAGGAAAATACGAATTTAAACTAGATTAAAACTAGATATTAAAAAACTACTCAAAAAAAACTCTCCTTTTCTGGTGTGAGAAAAGGCCTCTATTTATAGCACTTGAGGAAGCTTCTAGGATCTCTAGCCCTGCTCTCCAAACTTTCAATCCTGGCCAATCATTTCTCCAATCATTTGAGCTTCATTTGTGGCCGTTTGATCAAGCTGTGGACACCTGAGGATTGCCAGCGTGTCATTCCATTGATGTGACGTTTGTGCTTCTTTTGTGAGTATTTTAGTACAAAAACCCACATAGATTTGTGCTTCTTTCATAGCCGCGTACGCTCAAAGCTTGAGGAGACCAATGATTTCTCTTGATTTGACTGAATTATCCCTGCCATCTTGTAAGAGAGACTTTGAATTGTCTTCCGTACCCTTTAATTTTCATTTGCCCTTTGTTTTACCATGGGGTGAAAACGGGGAAGACGATGAATAGTGTTTGGAGTTACCCGCCTTTTTTTATAACTGAGTACGGGGTAAAATTCAGTTGGACTTTGCCCTCTTGGCAATTTCAGTCCCTTTCTTTGTGATTCCATTTCTAGTTATAAATAACTTTGGAAATTTTCAAGATTGGTCCTTGTGGATGTTATAAAAGGATTTTAGCTAAGGTTTGGGCTGAGGCTTGGCTTCTTTGGCTTCTTTTTGTACTCTTCTGAATCTCGTGTCCGTGTTTGCTTGATTTTGACTGTATTCTTGTGATTTTTGACTTATCCGTACCTGCACACACAAAACACAAATACAAGCATATTTTTGCCATTTTTGGTCTGTTTTGGGTTTAATTGGGTTATTTTAGGTACAAACGGATATGTGTATTTTACACTTATCAAAATTCCCCAAACTAAACGATTGTGTGTCCTCACGCAATATCACATGCCTTATAACCAAATACCTCAAGGATGCCGTTGTAGGATTATGCAACCTCCATCAACTTTCAAGATGCATGACGGCAATATTCCCAATTACTGGTAAGATATGATTTATATGGAAGTTTACATGGTATGATTTCATTGGTATTTGTAATTTCTTTGACCAATGACTAATATAATTTAATAAAATACTCGTGTAGATGTAATAGAAACCGAACCTTGTGCTAAAGATTGAGAAAATGCCATTTATGGTAAAAGACATTTTATGGTAAAAGAAGGCATTGTTTTGGGACACAAAATATCTGGGAAGGGAATCGAGGTTGATAAAGCTAAAATCGATGTGATTGCCAAATTGCCTTACCCTACAAATGTGAAGGGTGTTAGAAGTTTTTTGGGGCACGTTGGGTTTTATCGCAGATTCATAAAAGTCTTTTCTATGATTTCTAAACCAATGACCCAGCTTTTAATAAAATACGCGAAATTTGATATTTTGAAGATTGTAAGAAAGCATTTAATAAATTAAAAGAAAAATTAACCACCACACATATTATAATATCTCTTGATTGGAATGTACCTTTTGAATTAATGTGTGACGCTAGTAATTTTGCAGTAGGGGGAGTCTTAAGACAAAGAATAGATGGGAAATTCAAACCTATCTATTATGCTAGCAAGACCCTAAATGATGCCCAAGCACATTATACCGCCACTGAAAAAGAACTTCTTGCAGTTGTTTTCTCTTTTGATAAATTTCGCCCCTATCTTATTTTATCAAAAACTGTAGTCTACACTGATCATTCTGCTTTGAAGTATTTGTTCAATAAACAGGATGCCAAATCAAGGCTTATTAGATGGGTACTACTTCTACAAGGATTCAATTTCAGAATAAAAGATAAAAAAAGAGTAGAAAACTTGGCTGCTGATCACCTGTCGAGACTCGAGAATCCAAATATGGGAGAATTAACCGAAGATGAAATCGTTGATAAATTTCCTGATGAGCATTTGATGATATTAAAGGCCAAGCTTAATGACGAAGAGCCATGGTATGCGGATTATGTAAACTACATTGTCAGAAAAGTTATACCTCCAAAATGGACACCGAAAAGGAGAAAACGGTTCTTCTCTCAAGTAAGGAACTATTTTTGTGACGAACCATATGCATTTAGATTATGTCCAGACAATGTAATGAGAAGATGCGTGGATGGAGACGAAATGCTTAAAATCTTGGCACACTGCCATTCTGGACCAACTAGGGGACATAACAGTTCCTCAATTATAAGAATGCATACCACGGATGGATTGACAAAGACGTGATGGACCACATTGCTAATGTGCTTGAGATGATTGATTTAATCTATATTTCTAGTGTGGATTCCCATCAACTACGTATGAAAGTCTTTCCTCTATCATTAGCTGATGACGCACGACAATGGTGGATAAACGAGGAGGAAGGAAAAATTACTGTTTGGGAAGAACTTATTGAGAAATTTTTTTGTAAATTTTATCCTGATTCATACGATGGAGAAGAAGAAATGTTAAACGAAGGAGACAACTGGGGAATTGATCCACTTGAATTCATATCGCGAATAAATTCATCATTTGATAAACATATGAAAATAGATGGAAGAACTAAAAAGGTATTGTTCCATGCTTGGATGAATGGGAGTTAGAATAAGAGACGAATGGATGACAAAATCTTGAGTAATAACAATACTACTACTGACTCGTTCTTCAAACCTTATCTAATAACCGGTGGAAAGTGAGACACCAAAAAGGAAGATAAACAAATTCAAACAAAGTGCAAATATTGCAATGCATCTGAATCCATTAATGAGCAACCTAACAAAAGAATGTGTAAAGCAAAAAAGTTTGAAGCTATTCAGTACATTCTTGGACCCAACAAAGAATATATTGCTATAAGAAGATGTGAATATGATATTTAGGATAGAAACGACGATAATATGTCCAAACTCTACCAAGATATTTTTCAGAAAAAGGACAACGGATGGAGGGTGACGCGCACCAAATAACTATGAAAGTAAGAAGCTGAAGAAAAGTCTAACTTAAAGACTTTTCTGTAAACAAAAGTGCTTGCCGGGAGACAACCCGGAATGTATTTTCAATTTTGTTATCAAGTCTGTCTTCCCAGACTGTCTATACGGCATATCCAAACTCCATGGATACGGCGTATTAACCTTCTGGATGTTATCGTCTTTATTTTTCAGCACAGTCGATACGACGTATTTGTTAAACGAATACAGCGTATTCGACACATGTATCAATATGGCGTATACTAGGGTGTGGATATGGCGTATCGACTTCCTGTACAGTTTTAGGTATTTATTTCGAGTCTAACCAAACGAATACACAGAGATAGAACTGCATTTGTTTTCTGACAATTAGGACGTTGTGAAGGGAAATCGACGAATATTGGTGGAGTATTTACAAATCTGGAGATCTTAAAGTGTTGGAGTCTTGAAAATTCAAGGCGGCTGTTTAACACGAATTCTTGCTTAATAAATCAATATAGAGAATCTACCGAGAAAATATCAGGGGAGTTTCTTATTCTAATTCTTTTTAATTCCCGTATTTAATGTTTTATCTATACAACGAGGACATTGTATAATTCAAGTGGGGGGATGGAATTAGAATGTATACTTGTCCTAATTTTCACACTAAAATGCTTAAATTATGCTCAAATTTAAAAAATTTCAAGCATACTTTTGTGAAATTACTTGATACATAACCCGCACACAATCACCCTTTAGATATTGTGAGGATTTAACCTATCCGTTTCCAAATTTTTACCTAAATTATACAAAATATGAGTGTGTCCGTGATGTTGTAGACTTTAGAACTTGGCTTGGTATATCTATTCGAGACCGCAGTGATAAGTACTATGGATTTAGATGGAGTAACTTGTTTAAATTGGTAAATTTTAGGATTACACCCAAATCGCCTTTACATGTTGCTTATTAACTAACTACACTGGTTAGTTAACCCCCGTATAAACCCTTTGTTTACTCTTACTTTAAGAGTAAGATACCCCTAGAACAACCCGTAGAGCCAATCCTTTAGGAACTACACCAATTATTTGTTTCATTACACATTTACACCTGTTTCGTTACACCTTTACACCTTAGCCTACCCTGTCAGATTAAGTTTATTTTACAGTTGCTAGTTGCGTAAAGTGTAAAATTTATATTTCCCGAGACTTGTGTCAAAATTTTCTATCTTTGGTATGGTTGGAAGAAATTTTCACATCGCTAACATGGGGTATGATAAATTCTAGTCAATAACTTCATGTATTTTTAATGCATCGTAATTAAGGGTATGTCCGAAGAATGAAGTAATTATGAGAATTATTATCTATCGTTGAAGATGTGAAATTTCGCAGAGTTTAGTTGTATAAGTGTTTAGCAAAAAAATTGAAAAATTCTAGAAAATCGCAACAAAAAGAGAAGGAAGTTTTGATGATAATCGTTTCACGCAACTACCGAAGGAAGGAATTACAGAAGATCGATTATTGTTGATACAAATCGACGATGTAGTGGTATTGTATATAAAGTGGAATTATATCTCAACTTGCTCTTGTAAAGTATGGGTGATTGGGGAAGTTGCCGTTACTCGGAACGCAACTTAGGTTGTTATTTTTGATCTTGATAAGAAGTATAAATAGCTTATGTTTTATTATGATAACAGTCGGAGGAAAAATTGCTTAGCAACTTGTATTTTAGACTTAATCTATTTGTTTCGAAATTTTTATTTAACACATTTATTTCCTTTCCTAATCTATTAACCTTGGGTTTTACGAGATATGAGGATGTGATCAAGCAGCATGTCTATTCATCGTTACGGCCAAGTATGCATGTCTCTGTGCCTATGTTTGGTTTTATTTATATTGGTGAAAGTTAGAGATCCATACCCTATTTTACTCTTACTATTCCTACTCTTTAGCTTGTTCGATGGTAGGGATGTGAAACAAGATCAACCAAGTGTGTATGTGTCGGTTTTTTGCTCGCTCTCCGGGAGAATAGTGGTATCGTATAAAGATAGTATAGAGTAAATCAACCCTAATCTTAATCATACAATCCTATAGTTACTTAGTAAATTACTACTCCTTAGCTTTAGCGGTTAGGAGAGTAGCGATATGTATCCTTGCCAAGATTATGATAGAATACTCATCATGATCGAGCAATTGAGCGAATTAGTTACATGTTAACACATAGATTAGTTGAGTGATTTGAGTGTTTTCATCTTCCTATTTCGTGAGGTGTTTGGTTGTGTACTTGTAATAGATCAAATTAAATGCTATTAACAGGAAAACTGCCTTTAGGGATACATTTGATAAACTTCTAAAGGGCTACTTGAGGACAAGTAAGGGTTTAAGTGGGGGGAATTTTGATGATATCAATTAATCATCTTATTTATATCCATCATTTACCTATGTAATAAACCCATTTTGTATAATTTTTGCAAAGATTGTTAATTAATCATATATATTGTTAGAATTGCAGTAATTACGGATTACTGGTTAATATTTAGCAATAAGGCTCGCTTTCCTGGCGCCGTAAACGAAGATATTTTGAAGATTTACTATTCTGAAGACCAATACGCCATATCCATCAAGGAAGATATGGCGTATCCGTGCCTGCACTCACCAAAGACCACAAAGAAAACAAGTTCAATACGCCGTATCCAGTGAAGACCAATACGCCATATTGGAAATATAGTATGTGAATATTTTGGAAGATATCAAACGTGGTCCCTACTCTAAGAAACCCTAATACGCCGTATCCAATGCCTTGGATACGTTGTATCGACACCGACTCTAGACCCTATAAATACAAAACTCAAAAACGAGTTTTAAGTGTGCCAAATCATATTCTCGATACCTAAACCACAAAATTCGATTTTCAGAGGAGAAAAAGAGTAGAAGAGGTCTTGCAACGCATTCCAATCCATAGAAGACAACGTGTAATTTCTTATACTTTTGTAATCGTTCAGTTTTGGTATCATTCGTTAACTCGGTTAGTTTACATTGGCTAAGCCATTACTCTTGTATTAATTATGATGTTTGAAGACTAATACCTTCGGGTATTAGCCATTATTATAAAGATCTGAATGTTTGGTTTTGTTTATATCTCGATTTTTTAATTTATCGTTGTATGCTTGTTTATATTTATCAATATACTTGTTTACGTGCTTTTGTATGCGACCTATACATCTAGAATCATAGGATCACAAATATTGTCCTTCTAAAATCGTGCTAAGGATACGATTCTAGCTTAACTAGTTAACGGAAATTGCCTTTGGTTTATTGAACATGTTGACTAGTAGGTGAATCTAGATAATTCAAAATACGTAGCATTAAAAACTGGTGAAACTGGTTCATCATCAATTGCTATGAAATCATCGGCTTCTTAAAGAGTAGAAAATAATTTCATCAAAAGGAAAGTGAAGTGTTGGAGATGAAGTAGAAACAATCGGATCGAAGTGCGGAGAAGGATTGTTGTAAGCAACGGAATCGGAAAATCCAAGTACTTCTTGTGAGTACTCTTCACAAGTGACATCAATGAGATCAACTTTCTTTAACGATTCGAGATTGTTGTATGAAATGGAAGGTGCATCACCACATTTAAGGGTTAACGATTGATCATCGTTTCCTATGAGTAATTCTCTCCTTCGTAAACTTCGAATCTTTTAAGCATGAGCCGTCTATTCCTAAGAAAAGGGTTATTCGCTCGAGTATCTAGGTACTGAGGATCGGCTATAAAATAAGAACAACAAAGTCAGCGGGAAAGTAAAATTTCCCTACTTTGACAAAAACATTTTCTGCGACACGGTTGGTTTGGAAATTATACGGTCGGCTAATTCTAAAACCATTTTTGTTTCGGTTAGGCCTGAGAGTTGAAGCTTTTTCCAAATGGATAAAGGCATGAGATTGATACTAGCACCTAAATCGGCAAGGGCTAAGTAACTATCGAACTCTGAAAAATCACATGGAATGAGAAATCGACCGGGGTCACCTAGCTTTTCTGGAAGCTTTTAAGGACACCGACACTAAATTTTTCATTAACGGTGTTTTGGTTAACTCAATTAACTTGTCTTTGTTATTTAACATCTTTTTAAACATCGGAGCAAACTTTGGCATATGGATGAGAGCATCCGCGAACTTTGCTCAAGTGGAAGATTACGAAGATTTTCCATAATCTTTAAGCTAG
The DNA here is from genome assembly GCA_026074375.1 of Tanacetum coccineum. NCBI lineage: Eukaryota > Viridiplantae > Streptophyta > Magnoliopsida > Asterales > Asteraceae > Tanacetum > Tanacetum coccineum. Next base: position 12,934 of record BQNB010168970.1, read on the forward strand.
GATATATCCTTTTCACGATTCTTTTTCTTTGTTAAAGTCTTGAGGTGGTAAGGTAAATTAGGGTTTGGATTTGTTTAGCAAAGAAAGAAGGCTCTTCGATTGGTTCTATTGTTCTTTGGTTTGTTTCTTGGACGACATGGAGGAGGTTGGTGTTTCATGTGCACGGTAGTCCGTTATCCTTAGTCACTCACTTTCCTTTTCCACCACCGGCGGTGGAATCGGAGGTCCATCGTATGAAACACCACTACGAGTTGGTAATTGCCTTGGCTTCGTTTCTTGGGTTTGGAAGGGTATTGTGTGTATGAAGAATTGAACTTGAAGTTTGGTTGGTATTGCTAAATATCAACTTGTGCAAAGGTTGTTAACAAACTTGTAACATTTGCATTTGATTTGCAATCCATTATCCAACTTCATTTGCAAGTTATTCATATTCGCATCATTTGCTTTAGAATAACTTTCAAAATCTGTTTTAGACACACCTTGAATTTGTGAAACGGGAGGTAAAGCTTGATTAACCAAAGGTTGATTTATTGGTGGTTGGTATGGTGGAGCTTGATAAACTTAATTTTGGTTGTTTGGACGGTTTTGGTTAAAATTTCCTCCACGGTTTTGGTTGAAATTAGAATTGGTTCCTTGGTAACGGTTTTGGTTGTTTTGAACATTCGGTTGATTGAAACCCGGTGGTTTCATTTGACTTGCCAAATTGGATGGTTGGTTTCTTTGGAGAAAATTACCAATAGATGCGGTTTGTTGAAATTGTTGGATATGGTCATGAAAAATGGGAAAATCGTTTCCACCTCGAGTTAATGGACAATGGTTAAAATTGTGATTCGATCCACATGTGACACAAACTTCCTCGACTGCTTTTACGAGTAGTAACAACTAAAGCTTTCATTTC
>BQNB010168971.1:0-13831 GCA_026074375.1 Tanacetum coccineum
AACAAACACACTTGGTTTTTGTCTCTACAAAGAAACACAGAAGAACAGAAGAAAGAAGAGAAGAGAGTCCAAGAAACCAAGACCTTAATTCGTTTTAGTATAAATAGGGCCATTGTAACCTAAGTGAGTTAGTTTTTTAGTTTTTAATCTTAGAATTTCTTAGTTTAATTTTCAGTTTTTAAAGTCATTTACAGCTTTTACTTTCAGCTTTGTAACACTTTCAAGTTTTAATGCAAATTTGAGTTTTTAAGTCAATTTACAATTCCAAGTGTTAAGTTTCTTAATTGTGTTGTTTTGTGTTCAAAAAGCTCTCAATACAGCTTGTTTATAAGCTGCTTTAATTAAATAAATTTGAAAAGTTAAGTAGTTAAGAGAAAATCACTCTCAAATACACCACAGCTTATTTTATGGATGATAAGCCAGTTCTGGATGGGCTTATGGACACTACTAGCTTGTTTTATGCAAGCTAGAGCTTGTAGATTCATTGTTTGACCCTGTTTTGAGCAAGGGTGTTGTAAGTTTTTCTTTTTCTTGTTTTTCTTATTTACTGTAGAACTGCTTATTAGTGCTAATTTGTTTCTTATGTTTACTTACTTGTGCTTTATCGGAATGTTTAGTGCTTATCTTACTTAGTTGTTAGTTTAAAAGTGATTTGTGCAACTTTCTTAGTTAGTACTGTTAGTTCATTTAATAAAACTGTTAGTTTTGAGTTAACACTGTTAGAAAAATTCAGCTTATTTAAGTGCTTATTCTTAATTAAAGTCTGCTTATAAGTATCTTATTTTGCTATTGGATAATCTGTTTTTAATCAGTATGAAAAGAAAAATGATTTTTGAAAACTTTAGAGGGTGTTTAGAACAAGCAGTACTAACTCCAAGTTAGTACTGCTGGTTCATTTTCTTGGATTCCAAAAAGGTAGCAGTACTAACTCCAAGTTAGTACCGTTAGTTAAAACTGTTAGTACTGTTGGTTCACTCTTGCTGATTAGCTTATTATTTCTGCTTGTTTAAGATTTGCTTAGCTTTTTAGAGTAGATTAAGTCATTTTAGCCTGCTGTCTTTAGTAGAACTTTCTTTAGCTTATTTGCCATTTCATAATAATTTTAAGAGTTTATCAGTTTCTAGATTTTTAGCTTATTCTCCATTCTAGTTTATTGTAGTTGCTTATTCTTATGCCTGAGTGCTTATTAGGGATAGTTAAATATCTGTTTTAGCTTATTTGCTTGTTTCTTGTTTCATTGTGTTCTAGTAAAGCTAGCAGTACTAACTTAAAGCTAGTACTGTTAGTTAATACTGTTAGTACTGTTGTTAGTACTGCTGAGTTTCCTTGCTTAATTTAGCTTAATTGCTTGCTGAAGTTGCTTATATAGAGATAATCTAAATTCCCTCTTCCTAAGTATACCCTTGAGCCACTAGTCTGGCCTTGTTTCTAATGACTATCCCCCTTTCATCTCTTTTGTTTTTGTAGACCCAGTTTGTTCCAATAGGTCTCACTCCTTTAGGACAGACAACCAAAACCCAAACATTCTGTATCTTAAACTGTAGAAGCTCTTCTTGCATGGCTTCTACCCAGCTTGGATCTTTGAGAGCATCAAAGATTTTCTTTGGTTCTTCTTAAGATAAGAAACATGAAAATAGGCAATACTGTAGGAGTTCAAGATTAGTCTTTTGATGAATTGTAGCTATGAAGCTTTGTTCTTCCATATTCTTAGTCTTTTGTCTTGTTTGGATAGGAGTATCAACAGGACCAATTATCTGATTCTTTGGATGAACTTTATGAATTTTGAGAGTGGGGGTTGGACTGACTTGAATGTTAGTTTCCATGTTGCTTAAGTCAGCTTCCACTTCATTCAAACTAACTGAAGCAGTTGTATTTCTAAAAAGATCCTCCAACCTATTTTCAAAGGACATAACATTGCCCAAAGATGGTGTTTCCTGATAGCTTGAACCCCCCCTTGAAATGATTCTTGGGCCACTTGAGCTTACAAAGGGAATAGATAGGCAATCAATGGGAACAGGTGAACTAACAGTGGGAACTTTAGTTTCTACTGTTGATGATAAAACAGGCTCCACTTGATCAGTTGTGGGGTCTTTTGCAGTAGCAGTGGGATTGGAGTTCCCACTTCTTTCAGGTGCATCAGAATTATTGATAATCATATCTTGTTTCTTTTGAGAATCATCGTTTTTCTTTGAAGAATCAATAGAAGTTTCCATTTGAGCCTCATGGAACCAATTTGGAAGAGCAATGAATCTCAGAGTGGACACATTTTCCTTCATAGTTTGATTAGCAACTTCTTTTATACCTGAAATGTTAGTAGAATATGTTCCCGCAACAACAACTGGTACATAGTTCATTTATTTAGTTAAGGAATCAATATCAAATAACCAATGAGGACCAGATCCTTTCTCAATGGGTCTATTTTCTAGAAAGTCCACATGCAGGTTCTCTTCTATTTTCTTGGTTCTCTTGTTAAATACCCTGAATGCTTTACTAGACAGAGAGTATCCAACAAAATAACCTTCATCCCCTTTAGCATCAAACTTGCCTAGGTGGTCTAAGGTATTAAGGATCATGACATGACACCCAAATGGTCTTAAGAAACCTATAGCAGGAGATCTATCATTAAACAATTCATAAGGGGTCTTATTTTGGGACTTGTTAACTAAAATCCTATTTTGAACATAACAAGCAGTGTTAACTGCTTCAGCCCAAAAGGAGACAAGTAGTTTAGCATCAGCTAACATGGTCCTTGCAGCTTCAATGAGAGTTCTATTTCGTCTCTCAGCAACACCATTTTGCTGAGGGGTTCTAGCATTACTAAACTCTCTCTTAATACCTTTCCTAGTACAGAATTCATCCATTTCTTTATTCCTAAACTCACCCCCATTATCACATCTGATTATTTTTACTTTAAGGTCCTTCAGATTTTCTATTTCTGTTATAAAATTCCTAAGAATGCTACTTGTTTCATCCTTAGATTTTAGAAAGAAAGTCCAAGTAAACCTAGAAAAATCATCAGTCACAACTAAGCAATACCATTTATGATTAAGACTACTGACAGAAGTAGGTCCAAACAAATCCATATGCAAAGTGTGAAGGGGCTTAGTAATAGAACTCACTAACTTGGTCTTATAGGAAGCCTTATGCTGCTTTCCTTTCAGACAAGCAACACAAGTATGGATATTTTCAAAACTTTTGGAAGGCAAACCTTTAACCAAATTATTCCTAACCAGTTTATTCATGGTCTTAAAGTTCAGATGGCCTAATCTTCTATGCCACAACATACTTTCATCTTCAGAGGCCTTGACAATCAGACAAATTAAGTTCTTATGAGGGACAATATTTTTCAAGTCAATGGAATACATATTCTGTTGTCTAGGAGTCCTAAGCAACACATGAGTATCATCATCTAACTTAAAATCTTTCCCCAGCACAAGGCACTCAGAATAAGTGAACAGAACACTATTTTTGTTATCACAGATTTATGACACACTAAACAGATTATATTTTAGTTATTTCACAAAATAAACATTCTCAAACTCAAGTTTATCGGTCTTAATTGTACCTTTACCAGTAATCTTTCCTCCTCCATGTCCAAATGACATATATCCTCTATCATAAGGCTCATACTCAGACAGATAGGATATGTTGCCAGTCATGTGCCTAGAGCAACCACTGTCCCAATATCCTTTATCATCAATATTATCCTGTGGAATGCCTTGCACATTAAGAAAAAGAATGTTAATTCTTTTTAGGGACCCAAGTCATTACTGACTTGGGCCTGCCTTGTGTATCAATGTAATTGTATTTCTTGAAGATTACTGATACACCATTGAGATTTGAATCTTGATTAAGTTGATTTTGCTTAGGTTTCCAAATCCAACAAGCTAAGGCCTTTACAGCTTTACCCCTGTTTCCTTTAACAGCAGCAACTGTTGGCTTGGCAGTGGGAACTTTTGAGCCAACAGTGGGAACTTTTGTTCTAGCAGTTGGAACCCAAACTTTATTTTTAACTGCTTTTTTTTCTTACAAAGGGTCTTTTTACATGTGAATGTGCTGGTTTGAAAGATGTCAATTTTGGATAAGCACTATTCAATGTATATGGGTATTTCATCCTGTCATGATTATTTTCTACCCTTGACCAGATTTTCCCTTAAACACCCTTGTGTTTTGTTTGCAGTCAAACTTCAAATGTTCAAAGCTACCACAATTATAACATGCTTTATTTTGCATCACAAATTCTTTTCCTAGTTGTTGAGATTTTTGATTGTTCCAATTCCTCTTATTCCCTCTAGGATGATTTTGTTTTGGTGTTTCTTTCTTTCCTACTACTTCCTTAGTGAACTTATCAAACTTTTCTTGTTCAAAGCTAGATCTAACAGTTTCATTAAGTGTGAAGTCAGCCTCATTTTCATCTTCAGAGTCTCATTCCTTAATGATTGGAGAACTGAAATTGTTAGACATAACTTTAGGACTTTGTGAGGTGTTTCTGTACATCTCTGCATATTTCACAGTTGGTTTCCTAGAATTTTCAGTGTTAATAACTTTAGGGACACTAGGACAACCAGTTTCTTTTACAAAGCTAATCATGGGTTTTGATAAAACATTACCAACTGATCCTCTTTGTTCAAAGAAAGAAACACTTTCACTTACATCTCTTGGCACATCTGTGCTAGGTGTAGGCCTACTATAATCAGTAACAGTGTCATCAACAAATTCAGGCAAACCTGTCCAAGACAGATAATTCTTAAGAGGTGAATAGACTTGTGCAGGAGGAGGTGGCACAACAGTATACCCATTAAGCCCCAGACCTGTCTTATCCTTAACAGATCTTTGAGTCCCTAAGAGACAGTCTAGATCTTTTACAGAATTTTCAAATTTTTTTATTTTAAAATCTATGATGTCTTTTTCTTTCTTTAACTCCTCCAATTCATTCCTGAGATTTTCAATTTCATTATCTTTAAGCTTTACATCTCTCTCAAGGACTCTAATTCTTTCACAGAACTTAATCTCATTATTTTTAAATTCAACAAGTCTAGCCTCAACTTGTGATAAACCTCTTTTGTAGTTATACAAGTCAGTCTCACAATCACTAAGTTCTTCATTTAACTTGATAATTTTATTGTTGAGGTTTTCCGTGTTTTTCCTACATGATTTAGAACAAAAGGAATCATCATATACCTCATTATCTGAACTTGAGCTAGATTTGGCCATAAGAGCATATTCTGTTGGAACTTCCTCTTCATCAGCCACAAGAGCATGGTTTTCATCTTCCTCAGCCATATAACTCCAATCCTATCCAATGCCATCAATGGCTATCATTTCCTTAGGAGCATGCTCTTCCACCTTAGGATCCTTCTTGTAGCTTTCTTTCTTCCCTCTGTCTTGACTCCTTGGTGATCTGCACTCTCTAGCAAAATGGCCCATCTTATGGCAATTGAAGCATTCCACCTTTGATTTGTCAAAACCAGCTACATCAGATCCTTGAATGGTAATCTTTTTACCAGTCTTCTTCCAAAACCTATCAGCCCTCATGCTTAGCAAAGCCAAGTTCCACTTTATGTCCATCTCTTCTATATCATCATCATCAATCTGAGTGATGTCCTCATATTTAATTTGAGAACCATTTGGCTGAGTAGCTATGAATGCACAAACAGTATCATAGCTAAGACTGGCAGCGGCAACATCAGTGCTAGCAGTGGAAACTTGAACACTAGCAGTTTGAGCACTAGTAGTGGAAACTCCTTGAACAGTGGGAACTTCATATTTTCCACTGTTGGTATTTGATGAAGAAATGAAAGCCATATTTTGAGAGTTTGACCCTGCACTCTTTTGAACCTCAGGTTCATAGACTTTGAGATGATTATACACATCATCCAGACTCATTGTGTCTAGATCATCCCTGTTTCTCCAAACTATGGTGTATACTAGCCATTCTGGTGCAAGACTTGACAAAAACTTCTGGTTTAAATCATCTTGTTCAATTGGGACATCCATGAACTCAAGATGACTTACAATAGCCTGCAACCTATTAAAAGTTTGTTCAAGTGTCTCTGATCCTTCAGCCTTAAAGTTACCATATTGCTGCTTCAACTGATTCTTCTTTGTCTTTTTGGTGGCTTCATTTCCACCAAAGGTTTTCAAAATGGCTTCCCAGAGTTCTTTGGCATTATCATATTTGCTGAATCTCAACTGATGTTCATCAGGGAGAGCCAATAAAAGAGTAGTTCTTTCTTTGACATCATTTCTCCTTTGCTGCATGTCTTCAGTAGTTATAGCCACAGTCCTTCCCTTTTTCTTTGTAGAACCTTCACCAGTTACACCTTTGCCTGTTTCTTCTGGAGGGGCTTTGTAGGAGTCACCAAACTCTATGACTTCCCATAGAGCATAGTGTTCATGTTGTAGGTACTGTTGGATTCTGAACTTCCATTGTTTAAACTTTCCAGTGTCAAGAATTGGAAGTTTTGTAGAAGTAGGAGTTGAGTGATTATATGGATCCATTTCTGTTTGTGATTTGGTGATGAGATTAGTGTGTTATACTTCTTTGATCAAAGTTTCTCAACAAGCTCTGATACCACTTATTGTTCCCAAACTTGGATCTAATACCTTAGCTTTTAAGGTTATTGTCACCTTGGATAAATCCAAACTAACAATGAGAGAAAATTTGTTAAGATGTTTCACCAAAGGTTATGCGAAATCTAACCTTTAATGATCAAGAAGAATAACAATGAAATGAATGAAACAGTGAAATTAATAGAACAGTGAGTTACACAAAAAGCTTTAATATTACTGATGTAATAATACGAGTACTCAACCAGTACTAGGGTTTACACAACCTTAAAGCTATGAGAGAATGTATTTCAGATTGATGATGTGTGTATATGTTGTGTTGAAATGTTATTTCCACTCTAAACTATGAACTCCTTTTATAGCACCAGGAGCTCTGTACAAGATAAGACCTAAACCGTATCTCCTAAATAAAAGAGATATACACAAGATACATTCTAAACATAACAATACGCGTCTTTGACTTTGAGTAATCCTTATCTTCAATCAGTAGTGGAAAGTCTTCAAGCAGTGGAAACCTTGGCAGTTGTAGAGATACACTAACAGTGGGAAAAATCTCTAGTAGTGGAAACCATATAACTAGCAGTAGGAATGCCTTAGCATTTTATTCCCAACCCCTTCTTGTGAGATAACTGAATTCAATGATTGCATTAGGGGAATTGAAATTAAGGATCCTTAGTTCAGGGTTTGCAATATTACATGACGTAAGAAGTAGAAAATAACTCCTCCTTTGTAAGACCCTTAAAAAGCTTGATAGAATCATGATTAATGAGAAGTTTATAGAGAAATTTCCTAACTCACATAGGATTTTTATGCCATATATGATTTCTGATCATTCTCCACCTGTATTGAGGATTCCTAAAGGTATGGAAAGAAGAAGAAAAGCATTTAGATTTTCAAACTTCATTACTGGTAAAAAGGAGTTTATTCCAACTGTAAGGGAAGCATGAACAACTAATATAACATAGACACATGATCTTAAGGAGTTAGTTAAGAAGATGAAGTTAATGAAGAAAGTCTTGAATGATCTTAGTTGGAAGGATGGAAATATCTTTGAAAGAGTGACAAAATTGAGGGAAAGTTTGAAAGAAAGTCAGACTGAAGTAGATAAACATCCCCATTGTGAGATTGTGAAAGAAAAAAGTTGCAAATTACTCAATGAATATTATGAAGCCTTGAAAGATAAAAGTAATATGTTTATGCAAAAAGCTAAAGTGGATTGGCTAAAAGATGGGGACAGAAATACGAAATTCTTTCATAAGATCATTAAAAGCAGGATGCACAAAGGTAGGATAATGTTTGTTTGTAATGAAAAGGGGGATAGGTTTGAAAATGACAAGGTTGCTGAACAATTTGTGAAACATTTCCAAGAATTCCTTGGAAAGAAAGATGTAATTACGAAAAATTGTCGGACTGAGTAAGCTAGCTCTTCCCAAACAAGATTAGCGTGAGTTGAGGAAAGGCAAACACACAAATGGTCAGAGATGTTTGTGATTATTTGAGAAGTGAAGAATGCAATGTTTGATATAGATGATAACAAAGCCCCAAGACCAGATGGGTATACTATTAGGTTTTATAAGTCAGCATGGAGTGTAATTGGAAAAGACATATGTAAAGCTGTGAAAGAAGTTTTTGAGACATGAAGACTTCTTGGGGAGGTAAATGCTACTCTCATTTCCCTTGTCCCTAAAATCCAGACTCTAAATAGAGTATCTGATTTTAGGCCCATTGCATGTTGCAATGTGATGTATAAATGTATTAGAAATATTATAATCAATAGGCTAAAAGGGGTACTTGGAAATTTGGTTCATGAGAGTCAGAGTGCTTTTATAGCTGGGAGACAAATAAGTGACAATATCTTATTAGCTCATGAGCTATTTAAATGGTACAATAGGAAACAGAATGCAAGGAAAGTGGCTTTCAAGATAGACTTACAAAAAGCTTATGACACTATTAGTTGGGATTTCATTGAAGTTGTTCTAAAACAGTTTGGATTTCCTAAGAAAATGGTGGATTGGATAATGGTTTGTGTCAGTACTACCAAGTTTTCAATCAATATTAATGGAGAAAGAGAGGGGTATTTCATTGGTAGGTAGGGTCCTGATACAAGGAGATTCAATGTCTCCTTAACGTTTTTTTTACACTTGTTATGGAGGTATTTAATCTAATCATGAGGAAGAATATAAGTGGAAATAAGAATTTCAAATACCATCATAGATGTAAAAAGCTAGAAATTACACACCTCTGCTTTGCTGATGATTTACTGGTATTTTGTCATGGTGATACTAGTTCTATTAGTGTTATAAAGGAAGCTTTGGAGGAATTCAACAGCTATTCTGGGCTAAAAGCTAATATGCATAAGAGTACTTTGTTTTTTGGTGGTATGACTAGTGCTGAACATAATATCTATACTTGGAATTGTCCCTTTTGCTATTGGAAAGTTGCCTGTGAGATATCTAGGAGTTCCTTTGATTACAAAGAAGATAAGTTCTACTGATTGCAAGCCTCTTATAGATAAAGTCAAAAATAGAGTTCTTGATTGGAGGAATAAAGCTCTCTCTTACTCTGGAAGACTCCAACTTATATCATCAGTTTTAAGTGCTATGCAGATCTATTGGGCATCTGTATTCCTTCTACCTAAAAATGTGATATATGAAACAAATAAGATCCTTAAAGGATTCCTATGGTGTCAAGGGGAATTGACTAAAGGAAAGGCTAAGATTTCTTAGAAGGGTGTCTGTAAACCAAAGGAACAAGGAGGTATTGGAATAAAGAACTTACAGTTATGGAATAAAACTCTCTTGATAAAGCAATTGTGGAATGTGATTGTAAAGAAGAATACCATTTGGGTAAAATGGGTTAATTCTGAAATCTTAATCATACATGTTTTCATGGGCGTTATTTTATCTATTTATATTATTTATCATAAACTTTCGATACTTCAAAGCATGAAATATGTGCAGGTTCACTTGAAGACATCTCATGCTCAAAAAGACTAAAGATACAAGCTATTTACACCTTACGGAAGAAAAGTTAGAAGAAAATAAATATTAAATCCAAAAATGAAGCCAAGTACGCCGCACTTTACCCAAGTACGCCGCACTTCAGGCCGAGTAAATGAAGGACAGTTAATACCCTAAGTACGATGCACTTCTACATCATATGTGCCGCACTTCATCTCAGCATTAAAGTTCTATGCATTAAAGAACCAAAGTATGCCGCACTTCTCAAGGAAGTGCGCCGTACTTTTTCCCTCGCCCAACCTATAAATAGAGAAGAACTTCTCTTGATGGTGTTGTCGTGTAGGTGTAATTTATGCTTTCAAGTTTTAAATTTATATTTTGCTGACTTTACCTAAAACAACACTTTTCACAGACAGTGTACCCAATTGATGGGAGTTTCGTGGTAAGTATGGTGTCGATCACTAAGAGCGAGAAACACTTTCAATTTATTAATACTTTGGTTTTTCTAATCTAAGTTAGTCTAATCTATGCTACACCTATGATAAGCCTATGTTATTCCTAAATCTAATGGATAAGGGGGGCTTTCAGTCTGAGAGACTGGCAAGGGTTTAGTGGTGACTAAAACCAATTCAAGACACTAAAACAAACGCAAGCAAATTAACAGAAGATAAAAGAGCAGTCTAGCCAAGTATAAGAAAACTGTATTAACCATTATTAATCCAATCAAAATGTTGGTTTGTTTATTTAGTGCAATGATTACTTATCTCAAAGCGGCATATCATTCTTAAGACTTAGGCGTTACTTCTTCCTAAGACCTAGACACGTAGAATTCTGTCACAATTAAACGCTTCCGCATAAAGCATCCTTATTTGCTGATTATAATCTATCTTAGGGATTAAATCAATGGTGATCTTGTTAAACCCTAGCTTATAGAGACTTTACCCACTTACTGCTTAATGGCTCTTTATATACTAGTAGTCCACCGTCTGAGTCTTTACCAATTAATTAAGAACGTACTCGTTGATACCAAGGTCACCTTATAGTCCAACTAAGTTCACAATCTAAGGGCAAAGATAGGTCGTTAATTGTGATCAAATTCACAATGGCTACTATGGCAAAGAACGTTATTGCTGCAGGTTCTGAAACCCGTCCCCCGATGCTAGAAAAAGGCATGTATAATAGCTGGAAGACCCGAATTATGCTATATATCTGAGGCAAAGAGAATGGTGAAATGTGAAGAGACTCGGTCAAAAATGGTCTTTATAAGTAAGAAATTACTTTTAAAGACACATATGGCATTACCGACATCTGTCGTGCTCAAAGACTTGAAGACCTTGTTGGAGATGACAAGTTACGTTATGACAGTGACATCAAAGCTGTCAATATACTTTTTCTCGGATTGCCATTTGACATCTACACTCTCATCAACCACTATCAAACTACAAAAGAAATATGGGATCGCGTTAAAGAACTTATGAAAGGCACAGAAATGATCAAGCAAGAACGTGAGTCTATGCTATATGATGAATTTGATAAGTTGACATCTAAGACTGGAGAATCATTCCAATCTTACTATCTGAGATTTGCTAAACTGATCAATGACATAAACATGATTCCTTTGTCTATGACACCTATGCAAATTAACACGAAGTTTGTGAATCATCTTCAACCTGAGTGGAGTAGGTTTGTCACAGCAGCTAAACAAGCAAGAAATCTTCACAGTGTAACTTTTGACCAGTTGTACGCTTTCCTCAAACACAATGAAAGAGATGCTAAAGAAGTTTGAGAAATGCGACAAAGATTACCAGAACCACTTGCTTTGCTGTTAAATACCTACAACCCACCTCCTTTATACAACAGTAATTAAACACAGTATCAAGCTCAACCATCTGAAGTTTATCAACCATACCAACACTATCAATTAAGCACTCTAATAACCCAACAAATTATTCAGTCATCTCTACTTCAAATCTATGCACCTACAGTTTTTCAACAACCACCAACATTTCAAACTAATACCGGACTTGCTATACCAACCTTTGTTCCAACAGATGATCTAATAACCAGTCTTAACAAAGTTATGATCTTTTTTAGTTTGGTGACCTCCCACGAATAACCAACTTAGAACTTTGTCTAATCTAAGAAATCAAGCTACAATTCAAAATGGCCAAGTTATGGTTCAGAATGTTTAAGATAGACAGTCTCAAGGTTATACGGGCAATGCTAGAAACAATCAATGTTGGGAAATATACATTCCTAACTTAGTACTGTTAGTGATAATACTTAGTACCGATAGTTATAGTTAGTACTGACAGTATAAAGTGTTAAGTACTGCTTAGTCAGTTAGTACCGTTAGTAGAAAATAGTTAGTACCGTTTAAGAGATATGTATGAGATATTATAGGAAAAGATAGGTATTATCTTTTATGCATTTTGTAAGCCTGTTAGGGTTTATCCTTGGTCTATAAAAGGAATCCTTATGGCATAGTTAGATATATCAGTTCAATATACATCTTATACAATCATATCTCATAGTTAGTAATCTGTAATTACTTTAACAGATTAATAGAAATCAAAGTTTAGTTTTTTCATTGTTCTTCTTAGTACTATTGTATAGATTCTGCATATACAATAAGTATTCATAGTCAGTGTTTCTATATAGTCAATCTGTATTTATACAAGTTGGCTATCACCCTTAGCAGGCTGCAAAGATCTATTCAGTTTGGGACTCACAAGTGGTATCAGAGCCTGTGAGAAACTCTGAGTAAGAAGAACAAAAACCAGTTATAAATCTCTATCTTACAAAACTAATCATGTCTGGTTTACAAGATGAAATTCCACCACCACCACCACCACCATCATCATCACAAACACCAACACAACAAACTCCTCATACTGTATCAACCATCAAACTTCCTATTCTCAAAAAGGGAGAATACGATATATGGGCCATGAAAATGGAACATTATTTGGCCCATACAGACTATCCAATCTGGGAAGTTATACAAAATGGGAATGGTCCTGTATCAATCACCACAGATACACAAGGTCAAATCAAGGTTCTGCCTCCAAGGACTGCAGAAGAGATCCTAGCCAGAGAAAGAGAAAGAAAAGCTAGGACCACTTTGCTTATGGCTTTACCAAAAGATCATCTTGCTAAATTTCATAAGATGACTGATGCAAAAGAGATATGGGATGCCATCAAATCCGGATTTGGTGGAAATGACGAATCAAAGAAGATGCATAAGTATATTCTAAAGCAACAGTTTAAAGGTTTCTCTGTATCAAACTCAGAAGGACTGCATAAAGGGTATGACAGGTTCCAAAGTCTTTTGAGTCAATTAGAGATTCATGGGGCAGGTGTATCCACTGAGGATGCAAATCATAAATTCCTTAGATCTCTACCTTCTGCCTGGTCTCAAGTTTCCTTAATCATGAGGACCAAGCCAGGATTGGACAGTCTCAGCTTTGATGATCTGTATAATAATCTAAGAGTCTTTGAGAATGATGTAAAAGGCTCTACTGCATCATCCTCTAGCACTCAAAATGTGGCATTTGTCTCTGAGAACACCAGCAGCACTAATGATATTAGTACCGCTTATAATGTTTATAATACTTCTGGTCAAAACTCACAGTATGAACAAACTTCATCATACTCCTTACTTGCAAATCAATCCAGTTGCCCTCAATTGGATCATAAGGACTTAGAACAGCTTGATGAATTTGACTTAGAAGAAATAGACTTGAAATGGCAGGTGGCCATGATTTCGATGAGAATGAAAAAATTCTACAAAAAGACTGGTAGAAAGCTACAATTTGATGCAAAGGAACCAGTTGGTTTTGATAAAACCAAAGTCGATTGCTACAATTGCCACAAGATAGGCCATTTTGCTAGAGAATGTAGAACCAAAGGAAATAAAAAAAGTAGGAGAAAAATGCTTGGAACTCTAGCAATAAGGATGGGAGAAGATCTGGTAAGTAGGAAGACTCTAAAGCATTAGTGACCATTGATGGAGAAGGTGTAGATTAGACCAGTCACTCAAAAGAAGAAGAAGATTATGCTTTGATGGCTTGCAATAGCTCAGGCTCAGACACAGAGGATTATCCACACAGAGCTTTAAAGCACAAAGGGATTATTGATAGTGGATGTTCCAAGCACATGAAAGTTAGATTTTGAGGATGTGTGCTTTGTGAAAGAACTTCAGCAATTTAATCTCTTTTCTGTGTCACATATATGTGACAAGAAGAACAAAGTTCTTTTCACTGACTCTGAATGTCTTGTTTTGTCTCCTGAATTTAAGT
>BQNB010168973.1:0-13831 GCA_026074375.1 Tanacetum coccineum
TTGATGTGATGTTTTGATTAAGCGGTGATTAATATATATTCCCAAATTCGGTCAAATACCACCTGATGCGCGGATCGACATGTGTTTTCAATGGACAAAACGCAATGACTTTAGTCAAAACGCAACACTTGATCAAAACGCAACACTTGATCAAAACGCAACAATTGATCAAAACGCAACAGTTGATCAAAACGCAACGTGTTTACTCAAAACGCAACGTTTCTACTCAAAACGCAACACTTCTTGGACACAAAACGCAATGGATAAAAAATTTGGGCAGAGTAACGTTTTAGTAAAAACGCAATGATAATCTTCAAAACGCAACCTGTGGAGTCAAAATGCAACATATAAAAATATCAAAACGCAGTGACTTAAGGATCAAAACGCAATGTCTGTATACTCAAAACGCAACCAAGAAATTTTGTCAAAACGCAATGACGAACTTTTCTTATAACTTGCGAATAAGCCTAAATCTTCCAACTAGCTTATGAAATAAGCTAACCACTACCCTAAACAAGCTATTACAAGTATTCTAAATAAGAAAGTACAAAGATTTAACACTTTAACCACGAAAATATAAATCAAACCATGGTTTTTTCCTTGTTTTTTTTCTAGTTCGAATTTAAGAAGAAAAAACCACGAAATTTGTTGTTTAATCCACAAATCAAACACTAAACACCCGAGGCTCTGATACCAAATGTCGGTAACCCTTTGATCACTTCACTTCAATAAGATTAACAAGAAAAATAAGCTAGGAGATGAGAAGATTTGTAGAGAGAGAAAGTAGTGAGAGAAAGTGGTTGAATTACTTGCAAGAACAAAGTTTACAAATGAACCAACACCCTCTCCATCCTTGGAGAGGGGTATTTATAGTTTACACCAAGAGGCTTTCATGCCTTTGGTATTCTACGGGCCGGGCTCGGGTTTACTTGGGCTTTCGCCCGATACACGTGACCGATTAGATTACAAATAAGAGCCCGTTTACCCGTCTAGCCTATTACAACGTATATTAATTTAGTGACCGAGACCTAATATAATTATGAACGAACTTCCATTGTTCGACTCAATATTTTGAGGCTAACAATAAGGCTGAGATCATTTTCCATGAGAAGGTAGTTAGGATCCCACTATGAAATGGCAAGACACTTAGAGTCGTAGGTGAAAGACCAGAAGAGAAGGTGAGGCATCTTAGGAGTGTAAAAGCCAAGGAACAAAAGAAGGAGGACATTGTCATGGTTAGAAACTCTCTCGAGGTATTTTCGGATTAATTGTCAGGATTACCACCTAATCGAGAAATCGAGTTTTGTATCGATTTAATCCCTGGAGCAATACTTGTCGCAAAGTCTCCCTATCGATTGGCACCTTCTGAAATGGAGGAGTTGTCAAATCAACTCAAAGAACTCCATGACAAGGGTCTCATTCGACCGAATTCATCGCCTTAGGGAGCACCAGTATTGTTTGTTAAGAAGAAGGATGGATCCTTTAAAATGTGTATTGATTATAGAAAGTTGAACAAGTTGACCATCAAGAATCATTATCCACTCCCTAGGATAGACGACCTATTCGACCAACTACAAGGATCACGATATTTCTCTAAGATAGATCTTAGGTCCGGATACCATCAGCTGAGAGTGCATGAGAACGATATTCCAAAGACTGCATTTAGAACTCAATATGGGCATTCTGAGTTCACGGTGATGCCTTTTGGTCTGATAAACACACCAGTGGTATTCATGGACTTGATGAACCGAGTGTGTAGACCTTATCGAGACAAGTTTGTGATAGTGTTCATAGATGATATCTTGATCTACTCTACGACCCGGGAGGAGCATGAAATGCATATAGGGTTAGTTTTGGAACTACTCAAGAAGGAGAAATTGTATGCTAAGTTTTCTAAGTGTTAATTCTAGTTGTAAGAAGTACAATTTCTTAGGAATGTGATCAATGGTGATGGGATTCATGTAGACCCTAGTAAGATTGAAGCTGTTAAGAATTAGGAAGCCCCTAGAACTCCGTCCGAAGTTCATTCATTCTTAGGCTTGGCAGGGTATTATCGTCGATTCATTGAGAACTTTTCTAAGATAGCTAAGTCGCTTACCATCTTGACTCAGAAAAGCAAGACCTTTGATTGGGGTGAGGAACAGGAAAAGGCATTTCAAACTTTAAAGGATAAGTTGTGTAATGCACCTGTTCTAGCTCTCCCTGATGGACCGGAAGATTTTGTGGTGTACTGTGATGCATCAGGCTTAGGATTAGGTTGTGTGTTGATGCAAAGAGGTAAGGTGATAACATATGCATCTAGACAGTTGAAAATCCATGAGAAAAACTACACTACCCATGATTTATAATTGGGCGCGGTTGTGTTTGCTCTCAAGATCCGGAGACACTACTTGTATGGGACAAAGAGCGTTATATATATTGATCATAAGAGTCTTCAGCATATCTTTAACCAAAAGGAATTGAACATGCGTCAACGTTGCTGGATAGAGCTTTTCAGCGACTATGACTGCCAAATTCGCTACCATCTTGGTAAGGCGAATGTAGTAGCTGATGCACTGAGTAGGAAGGAGAGGATCAAATCTAAGAGGATTAGAGCTATAAACATGACCCTTCAGTCGAGTATCAAAGATAAGATACTAGCGGCTCAGAAGGAGGCATCTGATGAGTCTGCGGGATGGAAGAGAGGACTAGATGAACTGATAAAACGTAGGAATGATGGAGCATTGTATTACCTGGATCGAATATGGGTTCCTTTGAAGGGTGATGTAAGAACCCTGATAATGGATGAAGCCCATAATTCGAAGTACTTTGTACATTCAGGAGCTGACAAGATGTACTATGATCTTAGGGATATGTACTGGTGGCCAGGAATGAAAAAAGATATAGCTGTGTATGTGAGAAAATGTTTAACTTGTTTGAAAGTGAAGGCTGAACATCAGAGGCCATCTGGCTTACTGCAGCAACTTGAGTTCCCTGAATGGAAATAGGAGAGAATAGAAATGGACTTTGTTACGAAGCTACTGATTGATAATTGATTGTACCCTTTAAAGTAAATATATAAATATAAATATAAAATACTTATAAATATATAAATATAAGGATAAGAATAAAAAAATCTCAATTGTAGTAAACCGGAAGTATGATTCCCGGGTCGTTATCCCCAACGAGGAATGCAATTGAAAGTCGAGAGTCGTTTTGATAATCGATGCTTGAATGGAACAAGATTATGATTGGATTTCTAAAGCTACGGGAAAATTAAGGCAAACACTTAAAAACAATTAAGGAAAAACTATTTTAAACTAAAAACGCAAAACGGGAATCCTAAAAACGCAACTAAAAACTAGCTAAGGCAAATATTAACCCTAAAAATTCAAACTTAGTTTCTAAACCTTTCAAATGACAAAAGAAAATTTTCTAAAAAAGATTTATATTTTTTTTGACTTTTTTATAATTTTTTATGAATTAAAAACCTATTTAATCAATTAAAATTCTAGAAAATGACAAATTAATTCTTAAAAATTCAAAAAAATGATTTTCTACTTTAGAAAAGTCTAAAATATGATAAAAACTCAGAAAAATATTTTTCACTACTTTTTATAATTAAAAACTATTTCTTAAAATTAATTTAAAAAGCTAAAAATGAAATTTAAAATCTAAAAATGATGAAAAAGATTTTAAACTTTGTAAACCTAAAACTATTTATTCTAAATCTAAAAACTATTTTTTGTAATTTTCTGAATTAATTTACTATTTTTAAATGATTTTCTAAAATTCTACAATTCAAAAAATAACAAATTAAGGAGGAAAAATCTAAAAAAATGCAGGAAAGTCCTAAATGTTGTAAGGGTCCTAGGAAAAATAAGCTGGTTAAGCCAGCTTATCGAATAAGCTCTAAAAAGCCCAAAATAAGCCGCGAAGTGGCTTAATAAAAAGAGAGTCAAAACGTGTATAAATAAATTGATGTTGCAAGATCTAACGGAAAAGTCCCAAGGGCGCTAGTGGTAGTGAGTGTGTTGGTGTAAAAACGTTTGGTGATAAGGGTGAGGTCCCGGGTTCGAGCCTTGCTCACCTGGGACTTCCCCTAATCCCAAATGTTTTTGTTTTTGCCATTTTTTTTATAACTTTTTTAAAAGACTAAAAAATAAGCACTTTTTACAAAAAACATATTTTTTATAAACCACGAATAAGCACTAAATAAGCTGTTAAAGGGTGACAGAATAAGCTTAATACTCTAAGCTATAAAATGCTAACTGTTTGCAATTTTAAGCACTAATAAGCAAATGAAAACTTAAAATAAGCTAAGACAGATAAAAGGGCATATCTAAAAAGCACTTAGGAACAAAAATAAGCAACTACAATAAGCTAGAATGGCATTTTAATCAAAAAGCTATAAAACTTAGAAATTTTAAGCTAATAAGCAAATAAGCTCAAATAAGCTCTAAACTAAAGAGAATAAGCTAAAATGGGCTTAATCTAACCTAATAAGCTAAACTAAACCTAGAATAAGCAAAAGTAATAAGCTAATAAGCCTAAATAAGCAAATAGCTTTTTTTGCCAAAACTGATAAGCAAAAAGGCCAAGAGGGACTTTTCTAGCTTAAAAATAAGCTAGCAAAAGGATCCTTATGGCTTAGTGACTTATACCACTAAGAAGAATGGCCAAAAAGCTACAATAAGCAACAATGAAAAAGCATTTTGAAATTCAAATAAGCACTTAAAAAGCTTCATGAAAAAGCTATCTCACACTGATTCAACACTTAGACAAATTTTTGCAAACTTTTGCAATCTTAACAAATCACCACTTTTGAGCTTAAAATTAAGCAAACAAACAGATTAAATTTAGACCTCAAAGAACTTATATCAACAATCAAAAGAGAGTTTGAAATTCAGGATAAGCCACATTAAGCAATTGAAAAAGCCATTTCTCGAATTTTTCAACACTTGGCACTTTTTGACAATTTTGGTAAAACACAAACCAAACAATGCAGGCTATAGAGCTTTGTTTCTAACCTGTTTTTAACACTTGCACAAACTCAAAAACATCACAAATCAACAATAAGCAAGAGCACAACCAAATAAGCAAATACAATAAGCTATAACCTAACAGGTTCAAACAATGAACTCTTAAAACCTTGAAAATGAGATTTAACACTTAAACACTTAAACAAACTAATATTTTTGGACTACTTTAAGCTAATCAAAGTTGACTCAAAAGCACAAGCAGGTTTTGACCCATTTTAACCCATAAAACCTACTGACCCAAACACCCCTTTAAAAACTAATTTTAACTTTTTAACTTGATTCAAACTGTTTTAAGCCTAAACTTTTAAAAACCAAATGTTAACTAAGACTACTAAGCAATGTTAAGCATATATAAACAACAAATAATCACTCAAATAAGCTAAAACAGATTATGCTAGTTTTAAGCTATTTTGTAGACAGATTTTAATAAAAACTTGCAAACAAGATTTTAAAACTACAACTAAGCATTCATAAGCATTAACTAACAATAGCAAGCAGCAAGTAAAAACATATAATAAGCAAGAATAAGTAGTTGAATAGTAAATAAGCTAAAAATGCAAAAAGTGAAACTTACAAAAGCCCTTGCTCAAAACAGGGTAAATAATCAAATCTACAAGCTCTAGCTTGTCAAAAAACAAGCTAGCGAGGTCTATAAGCTCTTCCCTTGCTAGCTTATCATCCAAAATTAGCTGAGGTATTTTGGGGTGAGTTTTTTTTGTGTTTTTTATAAAATTTTCTAAAGTGTTTAACATTTAAATGAAATAAGCAGTTGAATAGTAAATAAGCTATAAATGGAAAAATGAAACTTACAAAGGCCCTTGCTCAAAACAGGGCAAATGAGCTCAAAAGAGCTTATCTACTAGCTCTAGCTTATCAAAGATAAGCTAGTAGTGTCCATAAGCCCATCCAAATCCGGCTTATCATCCAAAAAGCTTTTTTGAGTGATTTTTGGTAAAATAAACTTAAACCTTACAAACTATGAAAAAGTTTTGTAAGACTTAAGTAACAGCTTAAGAAGGTTATAAAAAAAGCTTTTGAGAGCTTATAAAACAGTTTTAATCAATCAAACAGTTTAACTTAAAAACGGGGTAAAACATAAAAACTTCAATCTTTCATTAAACTTAAAATCATTACAAGACTTTTAAGAAAACATTACAATAATCTAAAAACTTAAATTATAAGCTGAAAAACTACAAAAAATTTAGATGCCCAATGGCTTACAAATGAACCCTATTTATACTAAACTAATGAAGGTTCTAGGTCTTGTGCTTCTTTGCTGAGAGGGCTCAAGCTTGTGTTTCTTGTGTGAGAGAGGTCACATATCATCTTAGCCATCCAAATTTGAGTGTTGCCCAAGCCAATTGATCTTGTCCATCCATTCTTTGTCTTCTTTCATAGACGAATTAGAGTGTAGAGGATTGCCAAGGTGTATGCCAGCTGTGTGGGGTGTGTAGACAAAGTGGAGAAGAAAGGGGAACAATGTTGGGGTGAATTTGGCGGGTAGTGGAGACAGGACACATGAAGGAGATGTACAGTGTTCCCGCTATTATTTTGAAGTTTGGGAAATGGCAAGAAGGGCCCCTCAAGGTGTATAACTGTATTGCAGGGATAGTCCTTAAGTTGTGCAACTTTGGTCCTTGAGGTTTGGGAATGGTTTGCACCGTTAGTCCTTAAAGGACTAACAGGGGTGAGTTTAAAAGGGTAACGGGAGTGGGATTGTTAACAGGGGTGTTATAAAAGTGGTGATGGGCTTGTTGGGTCGGGTATAAAAATAAAGTGAGTTGGGCTTTTTATTAAGGTTTAAAGTTTATAAAGTATAAGTATAAGTGGGTTGACCCGGGCCCACTAGGTGGGTACGGGTGGGCCCACTTTTGGCAATTTAGGTTTTCGGGTTTGGTTTTCGATGCTCTTTCCAATGCCTCATCCCGGGGTTGACTTTAACTTTTTAACTTTTGTTGACTTTGACTTTGACTTTTCACGGTATTTCCGTTCTCGTGCTCGGTTTTGTTGTTTTGGCTTCGATTTTTGTCCTTTTCTTGGATATCCGTTACCTGCATAATACAAATGCGAAACATACAAATACAATGTATTTTTGGTACGTTTTTAGTCATTTAAGTCCGTTTTTAGTGGTCAAAGGTATGTGTAATTAAACACATACCAGTGGGCAAAAAGAAAAGAAAACAAAAGTGGTCATCTTAATATCATGGTTGTTGTGGTAAGAAAACTTTTGGAGTCTAGAGCTTATTGATGCTTATTTGGAGGTCTAGCTTAAAAATAAGCTTGGTTAGGGCTTATTTGGTTTTTGGGTTTTGTGTTTTGTTCGGCCCAACCGTGAGTCAAGAAGAAGAGAGAGGTCATGGGCTCGGCCTATGACTTATTTGGCTTATTTTGAGACCTTGTGGCTTATTTGGTAGCTTATCTTATATCCAGGCTTATTTTCTAACTTACTTTGTTTTTGAGCTTATTTGAAAATACTTATTTGGTGGTTCTTGGGCTTTTGTGGGTTTCGGCCCAACAAGGAAAAAGGGAGACGAGATCTAGGGCTCGACCCATTTGGTTTTCGTTGGCTTATTTTGAACTTATTAAAGCTTATTTAATTATTCGTTGAATCTTGAAAGAGCTTATTAGCTTATCTTATTTTCTATTTTGGTTTTGAGCTTATTCGATTGTTATTTTTGGTCTTAGTGGGCCTAACAAATGACTCGATCCAATAAGGGATTCATGGGTTTACTTGTTGTGAAACCAACTTATTTTGTGTGCTTATCGAGTGCTTATTTCGTCATTTAAATTGGTAACTTATTTGGTTTTGAACTTATAATCTAAATCAGATTATTTCTAGTTTATTTTGAAACTTTTGAGCTTGTTTGGCTTGCGGCCCAATAAGAGAAATAGGTTTCGGCTTATTAAGGGCTTATTAACCCCAACTTATTTTATCAAGTATTATTATTACTCGTTTGAATCTTATTTAAGGAACTAAAAAGGTTTTGAAATGAACAAATATATTTTTGAACTTATTTAAGAACTATCAAACTTATTGAACGTGCGGCCTAATAAAAATATTAAGCCATAGCTTATTTTTCTTCATGACTTATTTTCATTGGACTTGAAATCCTTATGCTTTGGTATAACTTATTAATTTGAGCTAAAGAGAACTTATTTTACGATTAAGTATTGGAGAACCTATTTTGGACCTATTTGGAAACTTAAAAAGAGACTAGTGGACTTATTGGGTCAAAAATCCCAATAAGGTATCTGCACTATATTTGTCAATATTATCGGGCTAACTAAATGACTTTAATGGTCCGTAAGGCCCAATGACATAATGGACTAGAACGATACTCAAATTTTTACGTTAACTATTGGATTTGTGGAAGGGCTTGTATTCGAGTTAACTAAAACGGTTTGGATAGTCGATGAAAATGTTGTTTAAATGGGTCGTGTGAGAACAATAAACTTGGTGAATCGTGGTGAAATTTTTGAAAGTGGAAAGTAAATTAAATTAAGGTTTGAAACCTTGGGAAAACTCTTACAAACGAATGGGTCAAGCCAAAATTTTATAAAACGTCTCACACTTAGAAAATATTTTGAAAAACGCCTATTTCTTCTCGATCCGACAAAAAGACAAATTTGATTTTTATTTGCGTGTCAAGGTTAAGTTAATCGAACGTGAACATACTAAATTAGCATTATTTTATACTTACCCTATTAGCCCGATAAGAAGACGAAATAATAAAATATTATTATTTTATTTTAAGCACCATATATATTATATTATTGTGGAGTAATTATCCTTTATTTTTCCGATCTTGGATTTCTTAGTCACTTCTCGTTGGATTCTTCTCGGATCTTTTGAACATTCTATCTTATACCACCTCGTTGACTCTATTCTTGATCATTATGTGTTAGTATCGCACTTAACCCAAGTGCATCGAGTCATTTTACCCAGTTACCACACAACCATGATACCAAAACATTTTATAATAAGAATGAGGACTTTTCGTGAACTGGAATGCAAACGCTTGTACAATAAAACAATTTTGTACAATATACTAATAAGGTGAAATTAATGTTAGGTCGTGGTCGGGTACCGTTGTGCGTTGTGTAGAGATTATCTTGTTCAGCTTATATCATCTGTTGAGGTGAGTTCTCGTAGCCCCACTTTTTAAATCTTTTCCGTTGGGGGAAAATGATAATCAATTCTGTTTTGAACTGGTTTTTCTGTACTGTGCAAAAGTTGATTTGTTTTTGAGACAATCGTATGTGCCTATGACTGCTTTGTGAATGACATGAGTTTTGGTTGGATATGCTATGTGGAACTTTCTGTGTGGATCTTTTATAGTATGGACTTGCTATGGTTTGAAATGGTATGTGATCTTCCGCCCTATATATATAGCTCCAGCTGGTAAGTTTTAGGTGCGTATGAATTGAGAGTGAGGACATTGCATGGAAATGGTCCATATGGATGTGGATTTGATAGCATGGAATTGCTATGTTTGAAATGGAATGTGTTGCATGTATTCACTGTCATATTGCACAATTATCCACTACTGAAAATATTGGCACAACAACTGGGTTTCTTCAAACCTACGAGCTCACCAACTTTATGTTGACCTTTTCGAGTATCATTTTCAGGTGGGTTGCGAACCAAGGTAAATCAGGAGTAATGGGGACTAGAGACGTATACACGTGGGGTGTTGTTTGGAGACTTGTATATTTTGGATCAAAACTGTAAATTGGTGAACTATTGTAAAGCTTGATGTTTGTAAACTTTGTATGGTGTGATCTTGCAACTTGTGCGATGAAACTATATCGTCGCATCCCGTGTTTCTGCCGTAGTCGGGGTGTGACAATAATTGTTCTACACTAACTAAATATATAGTAGTAAAGCGTATCACAACAATACAACCATAAACACACACAAACATAGTCAAAACAATATAAGCAACATGGCACACAATCATTTATATATTGCAAGCATAAATATAAAGCGATAAATGTGGATCTAAATGTAAAGATATAAGTAAACAGAAATGCAAACCAGACATGATGATTTATAGTGGTTCGGTCACGAAGCTCCTCTTTGCCCTACTCCACTCCCCGAGTACCTAACTCGAGAATTACTTCACTAGTCAACAAGCTCCCTTCACGGCGGAAAAAACCTTACAACGTCGCTTAAATTATTTTCAGACACTAAGCAAGATGTCGAGTTCTTCTTCAGGTACAACCAAACCCATTTTTCCGACACTAAGCAAGATATCAAGTTCTTCTTCGGGTACAACCAAGCCCATTATGTTTATGGCCTAACATAACACCTCTATGTCGCTTACAATATTTTCCGACACTAAGCATAATGTCGAGTTCTAATCTAGCTAGAACCAATCTCTTACACTCAAGTGTATTTTCTGAACTAAAATACTAACCTAACCACTCTCGTATTTTTAGGACTCAAATATTAACCCGATCTATCAACTAAATAAGTTTGGAAGACATGGACTCGATCTACGATAATATATATCGTGAATGTAACAAATGTTACGAACACACTAACTAGACTACATAACTTCGTATCTTGATGATAACGAGAGTTCTTCTCTTGCACTTGAATTGATGGTTGATTGAATCACATTTAAACAAATTTAATACAAGCTAAGTGATCAAAGGAAAGGGATTAGAATAATGATTTAGATCTGAGAAAAAACTATAAGGTGAGAAAAATAGTTGGAAATAAGCAACTATTTATAGGCAAACTAGGGGGAGCGTCTAAGGTGGCAGTCCCTGATTTATGTATGGCGGTTCCATATCAATCTGGGACCGTCCTCTTATAGGACGCTCTTTTTTGTCATTTTCTGGGGAAATGTATTCTGGTTTAGGTTGTATTTGTTTTGGGGGGAAAACCTGATTTTAAATATATACTTGAATAAAAAATTCTTTTAATTACAAAAATATTTTGTCTAATTTATTTTTGTAAAAAAGTTTTGTCACATTTTAAAAGGTATTTTTTGATCATCGAACAAGTTTAAAGTTTGTTTATTTATACCGTTAGTGATTTACGTCGGGTGCAAGCTTATGTCTGTGTTGATGCAGACTTGAGACGTCGAGTGATGTTGATGTATGTATGCATTGATTGGTGCATTGGAGTATCCGAAGTTTTAGTGCATTGGAGTGTGAGAAGTTTTAGTTCTTATTTTAGTCATGATTCAGTCAATAAGTGCTAAAGATTTGGACCAACCATTTTCTTTATATCTTTAGTCATTATATGGCAAAGAATATTTTCCATTTTTAAGTATTTTAGACTATATGTAATGCTTCTCACTTTGAGAGTAGGGCACGTTTTGTTTTGAAGTTTTAATAAAAAAAACAGAAGACATAATCTCTGCCTAAAATTCTTGTTTGGTATTTTTGCTCATTCTTTCATTCACCACCTGTAGCTACTTTGATCTTTGTTATTGCATCATATTGGTATCAAAGCCAGGTTGCATTAGATTATCAGAAGTTTTAGTGCAGCCAAATAACGTGCAATTGTTTCTTCTTCCTCCTCAACCACATCACAACGTAGCCTCAAATGATCAAACTCGCTTGTAAATTCTTCAACTAACGTAGCTCCTGATTGTTTAAAATTGTGGTATTCTATAAAAGCTTCTTGCCTATATTGTACAGCCAAAATTTTGGCCATTAACTTCTTTTTCATTTTTTTCCAACTCACAATCTTGGGTTTTCCTTCCCGGTTATGTTGCTTTATAACATGTTCCCACCAAATCGAAGCATTTTTCTTTAGCTTGATTGCTACTAACTTGACCTTTTGTTCATCACTTAGGTTTTTAATATCAAACACCCGCTCAACAGTATATAACCAATCAATAAACTCATCGGGATGTGATTTACCTTCAAAGTCTGGGATGTCGACTTTCACACCGAGGTTTTGAGAAGAGTCGTAACGGCCCGGCCTGAAACGACGATCTCTATCGGGTCGGTTAACCCCCCATGGGTTCTCATCTTCTTCTTTGCTCTCGGTTGAGTCGATGTCTGATCCCTCACTTCCTTCATCATCGCGATTAACATCGCGGAAATTCTCTAATCTGGCCTGCGCTAGCAGTCGCTCTAATTCTCTGATTCGTCTTCCCTGAGCTGCGATCTCAAGATTCCGATGGTCCCTACGGTTTGGTCGGGGTTCCTCCTCATTGACGTCGGCACCCGGACGAGGTTGCCTGCGCGCATATCCACCTCGACGCCCTCGACGACCATAGGGTTGGTCTTCTTCCATCATACGATTCAAAGCAACCTGGCTCTGGTACCAATATGATGCAATATAAAAGATCAAAGTGGCTACAGGTGGTGAATGAAAGAATGATCAAAAAT
This sequence comes from Tanacetum coccineum, assembly GCA_026074375.1. Taxonomy (NCBI): domain Eukaryota; kingdom Viridiplantae; phylum Streptophyta; class Magnoliopsida; order Asterales; family Asteraceae; genus Tanacetum; species Tanacetum coccineum. Next base: position 12,378 of record BQNB010168973.1, read on the forward strand.
ACCAAACAAGAATTTTAGACAGAGACTATGTCTTCTGTTTTTTTTATTAAAACTTCAAAACAAAACGTGCCCTGATCTCAAAGTGAGAAGCATTACATATAGTCTAAAATACTTAAAAATGGAAAATATTCTTTGCCATATAATGACTAAAGATATAAAGAAAATGGTTGGTCCAAATCTTTAGCACTTATTGACTAAATCATGACTAAAATAAGAACTAAAACTTCTCACACTCCAATGCACTAAAACTTTTGATACTCCAATGCACCATTGATGATTTGTGGTTACGAGTAACTTGCGCGCTTTACGTTATGTATTACAAGTTATATGTTTGTTATCACCAAAACACAAAGAGACTGTATAGATTAAATATCATAATATCTGCACTAACACGCTTCTTCCCAGCAACAATCTAACCAACAATTCCAGTAACACCAACAACCACAAGAAAAAGAAGCCGACACGACCCCGACTTTGACCAAATCAAAAGGAAAACTTATCAAGAAAATGTCTAAGGTAGCCCGTGAAATAAGAGCCGAAGGAGCCGGTACTCGCAACTTATGGACCCAACACGAGAAGTTACTTTTGGCGGAATGTTACATACAAATATCCGAGGATCCAAACGTCAGTTCGGAAAAAAATGAAACGTTATGGTACAAAGTTATCGACCAATACAATGAACAAGCAAAGATTATCAAATTCCTGGTTTGTATCAAGAACTTGTTGACGGAAAAGTGGGCTCTGTTGAGTCGAGAGGTCAGAAAGTTTAATTTTGTGGTGAACGAAACGAAGGCCCTAAGCGGGAAGAACGATGAAGATTGGTTGACAATGGTTGAAATCGTATATAAAAGTGTCACGGGTACGAAATTTGAGCACAAGAGCGCGTGGTTATTTTTGAAAGACAAGCACCCGAGGGCGGGTTGTTGACGAGAAACACGAGCTCTTTGTAGACGACTAACTGTCGTGTCTACCCGACAAATAAAATTGCTAAGAGTCAACGTTCTACACACTCGTCCGTTAGTTCCGGTTCAAACCCGACAATGTTTCAATATATGCTCCAACAACAATACGAGTTAGACCGTAAAGAAAAAATGGAGCGTTTGGACCGCGCGACGGCAGCCAGAATTGATTTAATCAATTCTCAAAAGGCAGTCGATGACTTGAAAGTCCTACAAATCGACACACGTGGGATGGATGCGGTAGACGCGGCTATCATCAACTCACAAAAAGCCTAAATCCGGGCATTATATGAACCTAAAAACTAGTTTACTTTATATCTTGTTATGTTTACGTCTTATTTTTAGTTTAAGTACTTTTTTTTAATTATATGTAATGTCATTTTTTTGAGGAATGTCTTTTAATTTTAATGAAATATATTTTAGTTAAATTGTGTATTTCTTATTTTATATAAACGAAAATTAAAATTAAAATTAAAATTCTCTCATGGCATCACA
>BQNB010168974.1:0-13831 GCA_026074375.1 Tanacetum coccineum
ACCTATGTTTTAAACCTGTAATTGTTATGATGGTCACACCGATCATATAACTATCCCACACCCTTGCCATGCACTCATTTTAAGTGCAGGATACCCCTAATATAACCCTCCGAGCCTATCCTTTTTCATAGTTCATGTAATTTTCTGGTTAAGTTGGACTATTAATGAAGAGCATTGTCACCCTTAAACCAATTGTTACACCCAAATCGCCTTAGCCTACCTTGTATGTACTCGATTTTAGTACATTATAGTTTTAATCTAAGTTAATTATTTGAGTACATAGTTGCTAAGTCCTTATCCTTGTAAATACTGTTTTGGGACGATTGGGATTCATAATAGTATTCATCTTATGAAGAATTGGGTAAGAAGTAATTTATTACCCCCAATAAAGCTCAATAAGCTCCATGTTATTTTGATCCAACTCAATTCGGTTTATTAGTTAGATTGTAAATATCGAGGATATAAAATTTCAAGTGTAGAGGTGTATCTATAAACCCCCATGTTGTATTATGTATTTAAGCAATGGCAGGGAAAAAGTGTACAAAAAAATGTATATAAAAAAAGTGATAAAAATAATATACGGGCTGCCATTTGCTTATGTTATGTTTATATTAGAGTCAAAAAACGAAAAAGAAAGAGATTGATGTAGAGTTGTGTAGAGTTTGTATATCTTGTCCGAGTCTTTTGCTTAGCAACCAAACCAACGTGTATTCGTATAAATAATTAGCTAACCCTTCCACTTCAAATTCACCCAAAAGTCACTCCCTGAATGTATCTCATCCGTTTCCGTTTCTGTTAATGTTATCTTACACCTACACCTCACAACCCTTTAAAAGACCTCTTTGACAGTAATGAATAATACGTGCGCATAACGGTGAAGGTTTGATCCTTTACCAAGCCTATGGTAATTTATATGCTATGACATGTAATGAGTGTTGATTTTCCGTTTCCCCATTATGTTATAACTTATTATACAACCAAGAGAAAGACAGAATCCCAAACACTTATGTAAGGGGATAGTATATGCTTTCCGCGCTTTTAATTACGAGGTCTAGAAGGTTGTGTGGTAAAATGCTTTTAAAGAGTAGGTTAAATGACCCCAATATTGCTATTGTCTAGGTAGAAATGCCCATTTGCTTGAGGATAAGCAAATCCCAAGTGTAGGGGTATTTGACGAGGTGTCATTTTATATACTATTTCGGGGTCATTTAACTCTTTAAATCATGCAAATATGCCCAGATTATATGCTTAATAGTTTGTTTTTAGGTTTTTAGCACTTGGATGACTTTTGAAGGAAATACACGTGACTTGGGCTCATTTGGAGAAGAAACGGACAAGATTACGGACTACACCAAATCTCTTAAAGATTTATGCATACAGTGCATGGAGACGGCGTCGCAGGCATAAAGCGACGCCGTAGTGATCTATCTGGTGATGGCGTCAGGAATCTAGCGACGGCGTCAGGACGTGGCCAACTTAAAGAGGATCTAGAATCATCTACATGGCGACGACGTCAGGATTTCAAAGCGACGCCATCATAGCTTTTAAAGTCATTTTTAGGGCCTCAAAACCTTATTGTAACTACCTTTAATCCATGTTTTAATACGCCGTATGGTACGCCGTATTGATGTCTGGGAAGACAGACTCGATAAAATTAAATAACATTTTGGGTTGTCTCCCGAGAAGCACTTTTGTTTACAACGAAGTCTTAAAGTTAGACTTTTCTTCAGCTTCTCTTTAATCAGCTCTAGTTACCATCCATCCTTCGTCCATCATGCGAAAGATTTCCTGGTATGCTCGGCATGCATCTTCGCTTGTTCTCGCCAAATCGTCGTATTCATCTTCTTTAATAGCAACATACTCTTCGTCTTGTCCGAATGAATACTTGATCATCTCGAATCTTCTTATATTGCATACCGGTAGTTCATGAATTTCACATAACTCATCTCTTTCATCGACTTCATGATTCATCTCATATTCATCATCATAGTTTGTATATACGTTCCATCGTTTCTTTTGTTCGTAACGTGACTCATCATCATCTTCCTCATTGACAAATCCCTCCATGATAGCCTTATTCCTTAAAGCTTCTTCTTTTAGCTCGTCATCCTCCTCGGCAACGGCGCCAAAAACTTAATGTGTTGTTGTGTGGTGTATATTTTTATGATTCAAGTTTTAAATTTATATTTTGCCGACTTAACCAAAAACAACACTTGAACACTTGAAGCGAGGTTAAATCTCTTAATTTATTAATATTTTGGTTATCTAATCTAAGTTAATTCTAATCTAAGTCAAACCTATGTTAATCCTATGTTAGTTCTAATTGTAATTCTAACAGGTAAAAGGGGGGTTTCAGCCTGAGAGACTAGCACGGGTTTGGTGGTGACTACAATCAATTTAAGACACTTTAACCCACGCAAACAAATTAACAGAAGATAAAAGAGCGGTCAAGCCTTATGATAGAAAACTGTATTAGCCATCATTAATCCGATTAGAAGTTGGTTTGTTTATTAAGTGCAATGATTACTTATCTCGGGGTGGCATATCATTCTTATACTTAGGCGGGACTTCATCTTAAGACCTAGACACATTAATTCTATCACAATTAAAGCATCCACATAAAGCATCCTTATTTGCTGATTATAATCTATCGTAAGGATTAAAGCAACGGTGATCTTGTTAAACCCTAGCTCATAGAGACTTTACCTACTTACTGCTTAATGACGATTTATACACTAGTAGTCCACTTGTCCTAACAGCAGAGTAGTACCGGCACTTGGTAAAAACTAATCCAATGGAAATCAGAAGCGATATTTGTTGAATTAACTAAGGTTCACAGCTGCTACCATGATCAAATAAACCAAAAGGCAATATCTGATAATCCTAGTTAAAAGCCAGAAGTGTATCTCTAGGGCACTCACGGATTTAGCAAGGCAAGTATTTGTGATCCCTAGGATTCTAGAAGTAGTAAATTACGATATGAAGAGGGGCTATCGACCGACATCTATATTACTTGGTTTGATTTTTGTTTTTTATGCTGTTTCGATCGACTAGAACCAGTTGAAATGATAGGGATCGCATTCAAAAGCACGTAAAAAATATAAGAATTGATAAAATATAAACCAAGCATACCTGAAAATTAAGGCAAACAAAGATATAAAGCAAAGACTCAATCATTTCAGAATCTTTTCCATAATAATAGGGCTACTACCAGCGAATGGTAGTAGGCCTTCAAAGATCAAAGTTACATACAAGAGTAATGACAACCGCTTGGGGGCCTTAGCCAAAGTATAAACTAACCGAGTTAGAACAGAATGATAACCAAAAACTGAAACATTACAAAAGTATACAGAAATTACACGTTGTATCATCCTATGGATTGGAATTGCTTTGCAAGACCTCATATGCTCTTTTTCCTCCTCTGAAAATTGCCTTTTGTGGTTTAGGTATCGAGATAGAATTAGCACCCTTAAAACTCCCGTTTTTGAGTTTTGTTATTTATAGGGTCTAGAGTCGGCGTCGATACGAGCTATCAAGGTCTGAATTAAGCAGCTATCATTGGGGTTTCTTGGATAGTAGGGACGGGCAGAGACGTTTGAATATCTTCCAAAATATTCATCCTTCTAAATATCTTTAATACGGCGTATTGGTCTTGCTCTGGATACAGCGTATATGATTCATGTGTTTCCTTTGTGGTCTTTAGTGACATCAAGGCATTCAGATACACTCGAAATTCTCTTGATAGATACGAAGCGTATTGGTTTCAAACGGTAATCTTCAAAATATATTCGTTTAAGGCTCCAGAATGTCGATGCCTTTTAGTCAAGTTTTACGCAAGTACTCCATAATTACTAAATTCTCAAATACAAACGATTAAAGTAACAACTCTTTGCATAATTATACAAAATAGGATAATTACATGGATAGAGATGATGTGACAACGCATGACATGAGTCAGTGTTAGTCAAAGCTATTCGTTGTTGACTTAGTGAATTTGTTGTTAATGAGTGGGGTTAATGTGTTATATTGTTTATACGTGTTTATGTGTGTTGTGTGGGATATTGTGAGATTTGAAAATCAATCCATTGGAGGGAGATCGTCTTTCCCATTGGTGGGGGGGGATAGAGATTTGTGTTGTGAGATTTTGTGGAGTTTATTTCGTTCACTTTTAGTGACAAGGAAATGATTTTGGTGATTGAAGCGGTTTCGCGTTAATTGTGTAAGTGATTGAAGCAGATCTGAATTTGGACTGTTTTGAAGTTTGATTTTCTTAGGAGTACTTGTGCATGTAATTGACTATTGGGAATCATAAGGTAGTTAATATACTCATTAATGAACATAGATGATTTTTGGTTTGAATTATGGAGGTCAGTAAGTAAGGGTTTTGAGTACGTTAAGTCGCGTTAAAATTCTGCAGTTTTGAACAAATTGTGACTAACTAGTGAAACTTAGTAATGAAGTGGTTAAAGTTGGGCATGGTGTCGGGGTGACTAGTATGTGTTTAATTACACATACCTTTGACCTTTAAAAATGAGCTAAAATAACCAAAAATGGACTTAAAATTCCAAATATATGCTTGTTTTGCTAATTGTGTTATGCAGGAACGGATATCCAAAAAAAGGACAAAAATCAAAGCCAAAAACAACAAAACCGAGCACGGAATGGAAAAGCGTGGAAAAGACAAAGTCAAATCAAAGTCAAAGTCAAAGTCAAAGTCAACCCGGAAAAGTCAACAGTCAAAACCGGAGCCGACACCGAAGAATACTTAATGGGCAAACCCGAACCCATCTAAATGGGCCGGGTAAACCCATTAGTATATTACTTGAAGACTTAAGGCCCATTTTAAATTACAAAAAGCTCAAAACCCTTTCTATAAAGCCCAAAAAATAAAGTAGGGGACTAAAACCTGCCAACGAGTCACGGCAAAGAAATACCACAGGCCTTTCCTGCAAACACCCTGAAAACTGTTACCCCACAAGGACTAAATTTGCAAGAAACAAATAAAGGTTAGAGGACCATTTCTGCCACTCCACCAAACTTCACCCTGCTTATAACAAAAACACTGTATATCGTTCTCATTTTCCCGCCAAAACCTCCCATCACCATCCCCATCACTTTCACACCTCGGTTACCCCTCACCACCAGCCAAAACTGTCCCTCTCACCTCACCCCACACCCACATGGCCTCCTTGACAAGCTGGCAATCCTTCAAACTCTGATTGGGCAAACATATAAACGGCTATGATGAGACAGATTGGGCTCCAAGCATAATCAAGGGCTTAGATTGATTTTGAAGGTTTCCTCCACCACAAGAGAATAAAAATTACTGCAAACAAACACAAGAAACACACATGGAATGAAGAACCCTAGACAGTTTAGTATAAATAGCTACTCCTGTAATAGTTAAAGGGGGAGGGGGGTCGAATTTATTTTAAAGGCAAAAGCTTGTGGTTAAATTTGGTACGCAACTTTTTAAGCACATGGCATATTATATAATACTGTCATCTAATTTCAGTCATTTATATTTCTTGTCATTTATTTATCTTTAGCAATTTAATTTTCAAGTCATTTAGTCATGCTTTACTTTAAATCTATGTCATTTATCTTATAGTCATTAAATATCTGTTTGTTAAGCCTTATTTATAATCTTATAAGATTTTAAAACCATCATTGTAAGGCATAAATCAAAGTCTGTCAAGGTTTTTAGCGCATTTAAGGGGGTGTTTGGGCAATAAGGGACTGCCCAAAGTGGGTCAAAAGGTGTTTAAAACCTTTGGGGCATTTAGGTATCCTTTAACAACCATTTCTAATATGTTTTAAATAAGTTTTTTTTAAGTCTTTTTGTCTTTAAGATTTTTTTTTATGTTTTTCTAAAAGGTTGTTTTAAAACTGTGGTAAAAAACAGTTTGATAATGCTTATTGGATAAGTTTTTTTTTGAAAACCAGTTTTTAGTGTTGTTTTGTGTCTTGTTTAAGTGTCCACATAGATCAGTTAAGTCTCCTTTTGGTTAACTTACATCCTTTCACAAAACTGTCAAAATTTTTGTTGAGTTTTCTTTGATGTCAAAACTGTCTTTTCTAAATCCTAATGTTCAGATGATTTTTATGGTTTTTAGCTTCTAGTTTTTTGAATATAAGCTCACTTTGAGCCCTTCTAAATCTGTTTTGACTTAAATTCTTGGTTTGAGCTTAATTGCCAGCTTATTCATAAGCTAGCTTTTAGCTTCTTTTTCCCTTGAAAAACTTCCCCTAGTGCTAAACAGCCTGTTTGGCACCCATTTTTCTTGCTCATTTTTTGGTGAACACTCTTAGTTTTTAGCTTTTATAGATAGTTCATAAGCCCATCTATAAGCCTTAGTAGCCTTTAGCCCTAAGGACCCCTATAGATAGCTTATTTTTAAGCTCAAAGTGGCCAAATTTGACTGTCTGCCTGCACCCTTAGGCCCTTAGCTTATTGCTTGCTTTCTAGCTTATAGCTTCAATTCCTTTGCTTATTTTGAGTTAGGTAGCTTATTAGATTAAGATCACCCTTGCCTTAGCTTAGCTTTCCTTACCTTTAGCTTATCTCCCCTTAAGTAGCTCATCAGTTAGCCCTTAGGACTTAGGTTTACAGTTTAGTCTGCCTTGCTTTTTGCTTAATTTTTCTGCTTTTTACTTATTTCTTTGTGCTTGTTTTTATCCTACTTAGGCTTATTTAGTTTAGATACTCATTGGTTTTGGCTTATTTCTTTTATACTTTAGCTTGTTTGCCCTTAAGTACCTGTTAGATTAGTTTTTTTAGTCTGCCAAAAGACCCCTCCCCTGGTGCAACATGCCCTCTTCCCAGCTTATTTTGATTTAGACCTTAGTATATTTTGGATATTCTAGAAATCCCATAAGCTCAGCTTCAAGTCCCTATAAGCTTTTAGTCTTAAGTCCCACTTTAAGGAGCTTAAAATTAAGCCCAAAGAGGCTCCCTTAGGACTGTTGGGTCTGACATATTGTGCCCATTGCTTATTTGCTTGTTTGGCTTATTTGCTTATTCCTTTGGGCTTACTTTGATTTGAATAGCTTATTTAGGTCTAGTTAATTTCCTGTTTTTGCTTATTTAGTTGTGCATTAGCTTATTGTCCTAATTTGCCTTAACTTGTTAAGCTTTTCATACGTCTTAGTTTAAAAAGTAGCATCTGCCTGTTTGGTTAGCTTATTTCCCAGCTTATTTTCAAGTTTCTAAAAAAGTATCTTTTCTAAAGTTGCTAGTTTTTGTGTGCTTTTTAAGTTTTAAAAAAAAAATTCAAAAAAAAATGTTTTATAAAAAGAGAGAGGCCCAGGCTCGACCCCTGGACCTCCACCTTTTCAAAGCCACCCACAAACAAACACTCATACCGTTGTGCTACAATAGCTCATCCAGTATGAGTTTGTTTTGTTAAATACTTAAGCTCATTTAGCCAATTAAGCCACAGCCCCTTAATTGCTTAATAACAGCTTATTTTTAAGCCGAATTTTCAGTTTTAAATTTTTCTTAGAACCTTTGTCGTATAATGTAATTTTCCTGAATTTTTCAGAATTTTTCATAATCGTTTGATATTTTTTATCATTTATTTTCATTTAAACTGTTTTTTAATTATAATAAATTAAATAAAAATCGAAGAAATATAAATCTTTTTTTCAAAATTTTATTTTATCATTCTTAATCTAGGAAAATTATTTTCATTTTCGTAGGGTCATTTTTGCAAAATTCCATCTTTTAAAGAACGGGATTTAGCCCCGTTTTTTTGTTTTTTTCATTTTAAAGCTCGTTTTAACTTCGTTTTCAGTCTAGTCTTTTTCAAACTTCATTTTTAGTCACCTAGAGTAGATTAGAAGTAAAAATTTCTTTGTAGGGTTAACTTTTAAGAATTTAGGTTTTTGACCCCTCGTTCGGGATTCCCGCTCTCGTTTTTCAATTTAATCTCATAATTCTTAGGTTTTTTCTCAATCATTTTTGCACATTAGTAGATAATTTAGCTTTCTAATCCTCTTAATCATTAATACCATTCAAATTCCAATTTTCCGACTGTACTGATTTTCAAGCACAGCCTCGTTGGGGATAAACGACCTGAGAATATTATATACTACTTCTCGGTTTCATTGATTATTTTTAGATTATACTTATTATATATATTTTATTATATATTATATATATAAAGGTATTTTCGCATTCAAGCATTGATATTCAAACCGACTCTCGATTTTCAAATTCACGCCTCGTTGGGAAGAACGACCCGGGTCTGGTTTTAAACTTTGTGGATAACGAAGTGAGAAGCCGATACTTCCGGTAAAACTATACTACTATCATTGATATTATCCTCTTTGTTATATATATTTATATATTTATTTATATTTATATTTATATACTTCAAAAAAGGGACAATCCAATTTGAAAATCGAGAGTCGGTTTGAATTTCCGTTTTTTGCGTTTTTCTTAAATTGCTTTTGTTTAAGGTTTTCTTTTATTCGTTTTTGCATATTATTAGTAGTTTTAGAAACTCAACCCCATATCTTTTCCATTCAAGCATTGAAATTCAAACCGACTCTCGATTTTCAAATTCACGCCTCGTTGGGAAGAACGACCCGGGTCCGGTTTTAAACTTTGTGGATAACGAAGTGAGAAGCCGATACTTCCGGTAAAACTATACTACTATCATTGATATTATCCTCTTTGTTATATATATTTATATATTTATTTATATTTATATTTATATACTCAAAAAAAGGACAATCAATTTTTGGCGCCGCTGCCGGGGAGGCTGTGAAACGATTTTCGTGTTTGTTTGACAATTAGGTTTGGTAGACCCTGTCCCTCGTGAATTAATTTTTCGCCGTAAGTGAATATTTTCTTTTATTTATAAAAATATAAAACACAAAAATATTTTTCATTTTCTTTTATTAGTATTAGTATAATATATAAAAAAAACAAGAAAAACCAAAAATATAAAAACATTATCCTTAATTATCAATAAAAATCATCATCAATATAATGCTTTTAACTGAAGCATTATCATAATAAGTTCCCGAACAAAAGATTTAAAACTTGCCTTTGTGTCACTTGTGAAATACGGCTCGCCTTTAAATGATAAACAAACTATAAGAGGGGTATAAGGAGGGTTGTTCCGAGGAACTACGACCCAAAAGGAGAAGGTTTTTAATAGCTTCGCGCTTTCCCGCTCCTCCGCTCCTTTGTGCGTTTTTCTTTAGAGAGCTACCGTGAAACGAGTTGATTATTGGTTTAAGTTGTCTTATCTCATTTTGTCCGTTAATAAAATATGTTGCTTAAAAAACTCGAAAAGCCAAAAATAATCTTCTTTTTCTTCTTATCCATTTAATTCTTTTCTTAACCGCTCGATTGTTTAATTCTTAATGGCGTCACTCGATAATCGTTTGAAAATCCCCCTTTGCGCATTAAATAGTGTTCGTCTTGTGGAAATTTACACACTAAAGACTGTGTTTGATTCGAAAAGGGAGTTCATGAGAGACAATGATTCAGTTCCCGATACTCCGACTCGTCTCAACGCACCCCTTAAAATTGAAAAAAATATGTCTCGATTGAGAAGACCCGGTTCATGGTCTAAAAGTGTTGTAAAAATGTGCTCTAAAACTGAAAGACATTGGAGGAATTTCTTCAATGACTTCGCAAGACACTTCTAAAATCCGATGACGAGTACTAACTTTGTAATCAAGAGTCCATTCGTTTGTCAAATAAACCCTCTGCATAAATTCTCCACGATAAAATTAACCACAATTGTATGTAACGAATGTGGTGATTCGTTAGATGGAATTCATTTTGTCAACCATAGCACTTGTAAGTCCATGATGGAAAGAGGCTCATATAAATGTTTATAATTGTTCCACCGCAAATAACTGATTATCTCTATCGCTAACCATGCTACAATCAAACCATTAATGAGAATCTAGCTACAAAATTGCAAATTTTGGGCAAGCAACAATGTCTTTAAGGGTAGCATGCCAACAATGTAGTTATAATGAATATGATGGAGTTTGTTTCTATTGAAAGCTGTTCGAAAATGGAACACCAATAAATTTTTCAACTCCGTACCTTCTAACGATACTCCAAGTGGTTGCGCAAAGCCATCCTCCTAACCCCAATACGTACCATACTCTTGTGAGTAATATGGAAACGATTCTCATTACGGTTACGATTGTCGCTCCACAAGTCCGCCGTTTGTACTACAATCAGGACCCTGTTTCATCCAGGCTTTTATTTATTTTCCACAAACTTCACCGAGTTTTCCACAACAATATTCTTGTTGTGAAGATTGTGGGGGTCCTCATGAAACCTTCCAATGTCAACCACTGAATGAAGACTATTATCATGAGCAAAATTCTTGCTATGATTATAATTCTTTTGGTTTTGACACATTTTCAACCCCCCGCAATAATACCGTCAATCATTCAATCTCTAATTATCAAAATAGCCTTTTTCCCAAATGCTCAAAATGAGTTTCGCAATTCTCAAAAGCAAGCTTAAGAGCAAAAGACATCCGTAAGTGATATGGTTGGTCAACATTATGGCAAAAGAAGGAAGGAAGAAAAGGTCTAAATTGGCGGAAGAGCAAGCGGCTAAAGATCGAAATTTGAAGATTCCCCATTTGGCTACGAAGATGACGAGACTAAATACCATTGGGGGGGGAGGGAAGGAGTAAGTGGGGGGGGGGGGGGGGGGGGGGGGGGGGGGGGGGGGGGGGGGGGGGGGGGGGGGGGGGGGGGGGGGGGGGAATATATGTGTGTTATAAGGGGGGAGGAGTTATATATATGTGTTTTGTTTTTGATATGATTATGTTAATATAATAGGTAAATTGTTATATCTAAGTATAGGGGGACGAACATCTTGACACTATCGCGACAACGAATCGGACGAAGTAATAAAGCTATTGTTGAGAACCGTTGTCCCCCAATCCCAAGTGAGTCCGAGGGTATTCCTGACAGTGTGTGTGATGTGCCTCTTTGTAACAATCCTACCCCTCTTAAAGCTTTCAAAGAACATTATAAAATGATAAATGCTAAATTGTATATTGAAATTACCCGGGATTTTGCCAAATAAAAGCCAAAAAAATGCCAAAAGAATAGAAAAAGGTGTGCTTTTATGTCTAATTGTGCAGGAAAGGATTGAAAGGACAAAAAGAAGCAAAAACAGTCAAAAACCGACAAGAAACGGGAAAAAGACAAAGACAAAAGAGCAAAGAAATAGCCAAAGATCAAAGCCGGATCAGCCGATACAGCAAGAAAGGAAGTCAAAGGCCAAAATAATAAGGCCAAGGACTTAAAGTGACAAGTGTTCAAAGTTTAGAGGCTCATTTGAAGTTATAAAGTTCAAGGGACTAAAGTTGCATAAGATGGAAAGTTGTTTTGTAAAGAGAAAAGGAAGATAAAGAACACAAGGACCGAAATTGCCATTTCCAAACTTGTTTTACACTAGAAAAGGGCGGGTGCAAAGACAAGGACCATTCTTGCCATAACCCTATACATTCAAACTGAAAACGCGCTTTTGTAACAAACCTGTAACCACCCTAACAAGATTTCCCGCCAAATTCGCCCACAACCCAAATCACCAAAAATCCCACCCCCGCTCCTCTACATCACTCGAACTCGTTTCTAAACCCTTCTCTACAACAAATCGACCACGTGGCAACACCTAATTGGTGCGAACACCTCACAAAACTCATCCAACGGCTACAAATAAGACTTAAAGGATCAAAGGCTGAGATTAGGTGGAAGTTTTGAGATTTCTTCTCTTCTCTTCTTCAATCCTCTATAAATAGAAGCTCTAGGTTTCATTTTTCAGTTGTTGTTTTTTGTTTTAAATTTTCACTTTGTAATTTTCTCATTTTTAAGTCAATTATCTTTCAAGTTTTAGCAAAAGAGCATTAAAGGGCACTTGTACTCTTCTCTTTCATTCTTGGTACTTTGCATAATTCTAGGCTATAATCAACTTAAGTTTACAAGTATTTGTGTCTTTTGTTTTCAATTCTAAGTCAATTATAAACACTTCAATCAAGCTCTTGTTGGGGCTTATTGCATGTTCATAAGCTCAAGTTTTTTTCATATTCAATTTAAAATATTTTTTAATCATTCATTTACTCATTTTACAATCATATTTTTTTCAGATTGAAACGGGGGGGGGGGGGGGGGGGGGGGGGGAAAAATATATCATCATATCAGGTCCATTTGAGTTCATTTGATTCAAATTTGAAAGTTCAAGAAGTAAATAAGCTAAAATCTAGCTTATTGAGGTTTAGAGGCTAGGGAGCCACTTAGGTTCAAGCTATTAAAGCCACTCACTCAGATAGAGTGGCTTGGTTCTGAGACAACACAAATTTCAGGTTTCATTCTCTTGATTTCATTATAGCATTAGATTTGATAGCTTAATCAAATAGCTTATTCTATTGTTTTTCTTTTGTTTAAGCTTGTCTAAACTTGTTTAGCTAGCTTAGAGATTCAAATGTCTTAAGTTGTTTTAGTTTTAGTGCATTAAGAACCTAAGTACTCAATTCTGTCATTTTTAGAATAATAAGCTAGTAGAGAAACTAGTCCATTTCTACTAATAAGCTGTTACTTTTAGTGATTAAAAAGCTTAAGTAGGTCATTTCAAGTAGAAGTAGATAAAATGTTTTAGAAGTCTAAGCTTTTAAATAGATTTTAATTGCATCTATAGTTGACAGCTTTCTATTAAGGGAGTGTTTGGATATGGCTGTTTTTGACTCTTAAAGTCAACTCTATTGTGTCAAATTCTTTCCTTTAGCTGAGTTAGATCATGTTATAAAGATTTAAAAAGCTTTTAGAAGTCACTTTGTAGAAATTCAAAGTTTAGAGTGTTAAACCTTTGATTTTGCACCAGGACAGTTTTGCTTTTGAATAAAATTTGAAGGTTAAGTGATTACAAGTACAAGAGTGTTAAAACTTGGTTAATGTAGGTTTCAATACATGAATTGAGTTAGTATAAGAGATTCTAAGGTAATAGTTTGGCCTGCATTAAAACTCTTTGCCAACTGCATAGGTAATAGTTTATACTGCTGTTGCACTTTTCAAGTTTAAATTTCTCATTAAAATAGTTAGTTTTTAGCTTATTTCTTTCTAGTCATACTTAGTATACATCTTAGTGTGTTTAAAGCTTCTTTTGTTTTTCATTTTCATCAAATAATAAGCAAATAATAAGCCAAAGTCTAAAAAGTCTTTAAAAGCCCTACTTTCTGTGAACAGTAGCTACAAGCTAGATTTTTAGCTTATTCTGTGGTCAAAAGTGTAAAGTGCTTTTATTAAAGTTGTTTAGAATAAGCTAGTCTATAAGTTTGTAGTTTTGAGTTTTTGCTGAAAATCATTTTCCAATAAGCCAAAAATAAGCTAGAAGCGTAGGGTCTGTTTTGTATATCTTTGATAGTTTAGGGGTATTCGTTTACACTGGAGTGTAAATTTTCAAAAGTTTACCCGCCTACCCTTTAGTTTCGTTTCTTACACTTTCTACCCTAGAGTTTTCGAAAAATAAAAAAAAGGGGGAAAGACAAGAGGTCCGGGTGAGCAAGACTCGAACCCGTGACCTCTCGATACAAACCCCCTTTTACACACACACTCTACCACTGCGCCCTTGGGTCTTTTTCGTTAAAGACTCAAGGGCATTCATATATAAGGGTGTTTTTGGTTTAAAAGCTTATAAGCTGAAATAGCTTATTCGGGGCTTATTTTTTAAGCAAATTTTGTGTTTCTCATTTTTCGTAGGATCTTCATAGTGTAAAGTATTTTTAGAAAATTTTTCAGAATTTTTCGTAATCATTTAATATTTTTTATAATTTAATTTCGC
>BQNB010168975.1:0-13831 GCA_026074375.1 Tanacetum coccineum
AAACAAAGGATGAGAATTATGAGCTCTATGGTCCTCCTTATATAGGGATGGATTTAGGGTTTGCCTAAAATACATTCCTTGTAGGAAAAGATAGCTCAAAACCCAACCCAAACCCCCCTTTGGGCCTCCTAACCGGTCGAACAAAGTCCAACACCCCTTGGGGTTTACTTTTTGACTTTTCTAATTATTTATGGTTAATTACATTTAATTACCTATTAATTAATAAGCCTTATTAGTTAGTTATAATTAATTAACTAATTAACGACCGTTGGTGTTCGTTCGTCGAAAATCATATATTAATATAAATAATAAATATACAATTATATTATTATTAACATTAATAGAATGATACCTAAATGTATAACGTGTGTGACCCCGTAGGCTCACGTATTTCTAGCCGTATAAATATTCGTATGACATGAGCACAAACCCAACAGCTCCCACTTGCGAATGTCTCATTCATATTATATAACATACTAACATTGACAAATAGTCTAGCAACATCATCAATGCTCCTAGAAATACCTGAGTATGCAGTTTTTGGAAAAACAACTCAGCCTTCTATGGATTCAGTCAGTTTTATCATTTTGTTTCTGATACATGTTAAATATGGATATGGATCAATAGTCATTCCATACTTTAACGAGACTGTTTCTCGCATTTGTACTTGATTCAGATCACCAAATGTAAAAGAAACATCTTAACTACATATTGGGCCTGGCCATGCAAATATCTGATCAAACCAACAAGGGGCCCAGTAAGTATCTAATTCCCACTCAAGTGGAGGAACAAATTCTATTTTGACTACAAGTGTCCGTTACGTACTTTAAAATACTTTTGAAAATAGCTCGTATAACTACCTTTTGACAGACTAGCGTTAGACTTATTATTAAGAAATGTTGTCCATACATGCAAAACCTGCTTGCATCTCAAGTCTAAGGATAAACATAACTTTCACCATGTGTGTAATGCACCCAATGACGCCGATCCCTAAAGTGATTATCACACGGTGGGGATCCAATATTCAACCTCATTGAATAACATGCGAAGCTAGCAGACAACATCTTTACGTATTCTCCGGAATACCACCAGTCACTCACATTTACCTTATCTTAACAATATTCTCATATCGTTAACTGGTAATGGACATAGCTTTAGAATGCGACTAGTCATTCATGGATATAAACATGCAAATATAAGACACAAACAGTATAAAATGAAAACAAGATACCACGTATATTAATTCATTCAAAAGAACACAACAATCGTTTAACATCCCATTATCCAAATACTAACTAATACATCACAGATTTACATGAGACTACTAGCATGAACAATTCCAATTTTCATAGCATGCTCAAAATGCTTATTAAATGGCATTGGTTTTGTAATCGGATCAGCTACGTTGTCATATGTGTGAACTCTCTTAAGGACAATCTCACCTCGTTGAATTACTTCACGAATGTAGTGATATTTCCTCTGAAAATGTCTGGCTCCCTTTAATATTTTGGGATCTCCGGCGATAGCTAGAGCATGCTCATTGTCACATAGCATCTCCATAGGTCTTTTATTCGATGGCATGACACCTCCAAGTCCATCAATAAATTTCCTCATCCAGACTGCTTCTATTGATGCTTCAGCTGCAGCAATGTACTCAGCTTTTGTAGAAGACATAGCAGTAGTGCTTTGCTTGGCACTCTTCCAGTCCACAGCTCTACCATTAAGTACGAACACATATCCCGTCTGAGATTTTGTATCATCCTTATTAGTTTGAAAACTCGCATCAGCATAACATGATACTTTCAGCTCATCTTCAGGTTTAGCCCCATACACAAGAACCATATCTTTAGTATTCCTCAAATACTTAAGAATAGTCTTCACAGTAGTCCAATGAATCTTACCATGATTTTTGCTGAAAACGACTACATAAATTTTGCGCAAAAGCAACATCAGGTCTAGTGCATCTAACCGCATACATGATCGAACCTATAGCCGAAGCATAAGGAACTCTTTGCATACGTTGTACCTCAGTAGGTGTTTTAGCACCTTACGACTTTCTATAGTCAGACTTTTTCATCATTGGAGTATACCCCTTCTTGGAGTTTTCCATTCTAAATTTCTTTAGAATTTTCTCTAGATAAGCACTTTGACTAAAAGCAATCAACCGCTTAGATCTATCACATATGATCTTGATTCCAATAATATATGCTGCTTCTTCTAAGTTTTTCATAGAAAAACACTTACAAATCCAAGATTTAACTTCTTACAGCATTGTAATGCTATTTTTAATGAGTAATATGTCATCGACATATAAGACAAGAAATGCAACATTACTCCCACTAGCTTTGAGATATACACATGGCTCATCAGGATTTTGAGTAAAACCAATATTTTTGATTTCCTCATTAAACCTTTTATTCCAACTTCTAGATTCTTGCTTCAATTCATAAATGAAACGTTAAAGTTTGCATATTTGTTGGGATGTTTTGGATCCACAAACCCTTCCGGTTGCACCATATACACGTCCTCACTTAGGTGACAGTTCCATTAAGGCTGTCTTGACATACATTTGCCAAATCTCATAGTCATAGAACGCGGCTATAGCTAAAAGAATCCTTATAGCTCTAATGTCTGCAACAGGATAGAAGGTTTCCTCATAATCTACTCCGTAGGTTTGGATATTGCCTTTTGCTACCATACGAGCTTTAAAGGTGTGTACACTGCCATCCATTTCAGTCTTCTTATTGAAAAGCCATTTACTCCCAAAAGTTCGACCATTAGGAGGAAGCTCAACTAGAATCCAGACTTGATTATCTTTCATGGATTGCATTTCTGTATTCATAGCTTCAAGCCATTTGGCAGATTTAGGATCTGCTAATGCAGCTTTATAATTAGGAGGTTCGTCAAAATCCCCTAATTCATATTCCTCAACGTCAACATAGTAACCATATCTATCTAGCGCTTGAGGTATCCTTGTGGATCTACGAATAGGAACTCCAACATTCTGGGACTCGACCTCAATAGGTGCGATCTTAGTATGTTCTTCACTGGTATTTTCAGAAGGTTGTGTATCTTCCTCTTGAATTATTTCAAGTCCTTTATCACTCCCACTCATTTCGAGAAGTCCAAGACTCCCACTTGCTTCTTGTACCATGAAACTATTTTCAAAGAACTCAGGGTTTCGAGAAACAAAAATCTTGTTTTCGAGTAGATAGTAAAAGTAGTAACCCATCGTTTCCTTAGGGTAACCTACAATGATAAACTTAATGATCTGGAATCAAGTTTGTCAGGCGTGTCTCGTTTCACGAGTGCCTCACAACCCTAAACCCTTAAGTAGGATAAATTGGGAGCTTTCCCGTGCCATATTTCATAAGGCGTCCTATCAACCTTCTTGGTTGGAACCATATTGAGAATGCGAGCTGCAGTCTCGAGAGCATATCCCCAAAAGGATTTTGGCAGAGTTGTTAGATTCATCATGGATCGAACCATATCAAGTAAAGTCCGATTCCTCCTCTTAGACACCCCGTTAAGTTGTGGTGTGTAAGGTGGAGTTAGTTGGGATACGATACCACAACTTTTCATGTGATTAACAAACTCATGACTCAGTTATTCTCCTCCTTGATCGGATTAAATAACCTTAAACTTTTTACCAAGTTGATTTCAACTTTATTCTGAAATACTTTAAATGTTTCAAACACCTCATGTTTATGTTTCATCAAGTAAACAAAACCATAGCGGCTAAAATCATCTGTAAAGGCGATGAAGTAATTAGCACCCTCTCTTGACATATTTCTAAAAGGGCCACAAACATGAGTGTGTATAAGTCTTAATTGATCATTTGCTCTTTCTACCGGATGTAGAAAAGGATTACGCGCCATCTTCCTAGATATACAAGACTTGCATTTCTCATGTGATTCATCGTGCGTGGGTTGCAGGAGCCCATCACGCTGAAGCATGTCCATGTGTTTCTTGTTTATATGTCCAAAACGACAATGCTATAGATAATAAGAGTCCAACCCATGTTTGGCTCTTTTATTGCTAATATTATAATTAGAACTAACATTTGGATAAAGATTATGCATATCTATTTCATAAATGTCATAACGTGGAATTACATTGTAATAAAATACATTATCTTTGGAAACAGAAATACCATAATTCGTAAATGTATGAATATAATCGTTCTTAACCAAACGAGAAATTAAAACGACGCCCCTAGTAACAGTAGGTGCAAAATGACAGTTGTCTAATGCAATTATTAAACCACTAGGAAGAATTAAATCAAAAACTTCTGATAGCTTCAACGGCTGTACGCATCCCATTGCCCATGTACAGACTTAAAGCTCCATGTTTCAACTTCCTGCTCCTTCTAAGTCCCTGAGAAGAATTATAGATATGAGTTCCACAACCCGTATCATACACCCAAGTGTTATTAGATAAATCATAGAGTTCTATAGTGAAGATACCTGAATTACTAGCCTCGCTAGCATTCTTTCTCTTCTTCAATTCAACATGGTAGGACGGACAATTCCTCCTCTAGTGACCTACCTCCTTATAGTGGTGGCAGACAGTGTCCTTTGCCAGATTATGTCTCTTAGGCGACGGTAGGATCTTGGTCTTGGGATTTCCCTTGGCCTTACCCTTTGCCCCTTGTGGGTTCTTCTTGTCCTTTTGGATATTACCCTTACGTATAGCTAACACAGCGGGGGTTTCAGCCTTCTTTGGAATACCTTTCTCATGAAGTTTCAGCATAGCATGTAACTCAGCTAGCGTCTTCCCCATGCTATGCATGTTATAGTTCTGAACGAATTAATCATAGTCCTTGTTGAGAGAATTCAAAATAAGACTCACACCAAGTTCTTTTGGCATTACATAGCCCAGGCGTTACAAAGTGTCCGGGTAGCTTTCATCTTCAAGAGATAGGAGCTTACTGACTGACCATCCTCCTGTTTGCAAGCGTGGAATGCTTTAACTGTTTCAAACAGTTCCTGTTTAGCCTGCTTTTCGAACATTATTTTTTAGTTCTTTCATCATGTCAAATGCATAGTATTTCTCCAAAGTCCTCTATAGGTCTGGAGACATACTCGACAACATAAGACATGCAACCTCCTGCTCAAGATTGACAGACTCATAGTACTTGTCAATAGTGTCAGGATCAGCAGTTTCAGGATCAGGAGCGGGTCCAATGGGTTGTTCCACAAACTTTATCTTTTTCTCATACCTGAGAACAATCCTAAGATTGCGATACCAGTTTGTGAAATCGAACCAGTAAGTTTCTCCGCCAGGAGAATCGACCTGATAGTCGTATTGTTTGTGTTTTGGGCAATATCAGCCATCTACAAAACAATTTAAAGTTCAGAAAATATTAGTATTTTCGATAATTATCTCTTATAAAATTAACTATCCATGTGTATTTAAAATAAACAATTAATTTCAGTAAGAGTCTAAGATCCAACTTGATGATATACCATTAATGCAGTTGATATACTAGAAATGGTATAACTCAAAAGGTAATATGCGTGAGATAATTGCCTACATGTGCAACTCTTAGGTTTTTGGGACACAATGCAATATAATCCAGAATTATAATGTCAAGTAGCATGTTTCACCCCATCATGTGCCACGGGTCGAAGGTCTGACCAACCATACTCGATATAAGTCGTCCAATACTCCATCTATAATTTTACAATCTCAGGTCTGACCATACGATTGTTATATTACCTTGTTTTATAAATTCATCTAAGACTGTCTTAGAGTAAAAGAACAAACTCAAGTGATTTTGTACTTGGATGACACTAAATTACTTTTTGGGTATAAAATGATAAAACAGTGTTACCAAAATTTTTGTGTATAAGGAAGCATGCATACAACCTTATGACACTAGTTTATTTTTTTAAAACATTTTCGTTTTTGTTTTAAAAAACTTTCTATAAATCCCTCAATTTTATAAATTTTCATGCCATTTATAAAATTAGGGTTACCATATTTACAATATTTCTAAGTATAAAATCTTACTATGGATAAGGTTAATTCCCCACGGGAAATAATCAAAACCTAGTAACGATTTAAGACATACTTAAAGTACTGTTAAAACCGTTTATGTAAATTTTGTGTATTCTTACATGTTCCATCGCGGGTTCCCTTGCGGAAACCACTAAACCCATACATTATAGAACGTTTTGCAAGAAAATTACAAAATTTACGTATAGTCCATGATTTTGCAAAGTGTATGTATCAATATACACACAATAAAAGTCATGTACTTTTAGTCCATATTAATTTTAAAAATCGTTTTTGCATAATTATATAAGATCGCAATAAATATAAAACATGCAAAACATATTAAACAAAATTAATCTTACTAAACTAATCAGTTATGCAGTTAATTCAACAAAAGGGTCTTCCCGAATATTGCAATTAAATAATTCTCATAACAAATTCTCATGCAAATAAATATTTAAACTTCATAAACCATGGGTTACATGCATGTAATTCACGGTTGATAATTTATAACAAGATAAATAAGCAACAAATATTTATAGCAAATCTAAAACGCAATTAAAACAATTAAAGCTTTTTAGATTTAAATCATGTAAAATATATCCTATATATTGTTACCTTTAATTATGTGACTAATTTTAAGCAAGATTATTTCTCTAAATAATTTTATAAAATAAATATTCACATAAAAAAGCAACAATTACACATATATAGGCGCCGGATTTTACATAATCTTGTAAAATATATCCATATATATTATTTCCTTAATTATGTGACTATTTAAAGCAATATTATTTCACTAAATAATATCCTAAAATTAATAGTCACATAAAAAGGCAATAAATAACAATATGGTGCTCATATTTTACATATATTTACGTTTTTATGTAATTATCTATTACTGTATGATTTGGCTCGTGATACCACTGTTGGAAATTGTTATCTAACCATAATATTCTACGAGCTACGCAGCGGATCTCATTCATATAGCATAAATAATTAACACATAAAAACATAAATATAAATAAGGAAACATACCGTTATGCAATCAAGTTATTGATGAACGAAGATCTTGAAGTACACGCACGTGTGTAATAAACGTACTTAACCGAAAACAACTTCTAGTTACTAAAGTAAGTAACCTCCATGAAGTTCATACACTACACGTCTAGCAGTATCACCCGAATGCTAGTTCTTGATTAACGAATATGTAAATACTAAGAAAACAAAACCAGAAAACCCTTTGGGTTTACTGTCTGCGATCGAACAAGAGAGGAGAGGGACAAATGATGTGAATTATGAGCTCTATGATCTTCCTTATATAGGGATTAATTTAGGATCCTCCTTATATAGGGATTAATTTAGGGTTTACCTAAATTACATTCCTTGTAGAAAAAGATAGCTTAATCCCCCACGTTCCGCGACAGAGCGCGAGTTGCAAACCTCGTTGCAACCAACGGCCAACGCGGTACGACCAACGAGCTCGGCCGGTGCAGTAACGCGAGGCCACATGAGACCAACGCAATGGGTGTGCCTGACTGCACCCTTTACACTTAAGGCTATTTTTACGATATCCTTTTTTTATAAAGTAATTGGCTCATATATTTCGTACTTTTTAGCTGTTTACATTACAAAATGGTTTTTTTTATAAGTTTTTGTTATGTATTTTTTTTTCAGTTTAATACTTTTAATTTGTCAAATTGTATATTTTTTATTCTACACTTTCAGTTTCACAGTTTTATAAGAAAAAATTTATAAAAAAAAGAAAAAAGAAAAGAAACTAAGGGTATTACAATAACGTATCCTTTAGAAATATGTGATGACTCGCCAATTCTTTATGCAAAGGCGAAGCTAGTAGGGTGACTAGTGGGTGTTAAGCCACCCTAATCAACCTACTTCATTCATTAGTTATTTATATTACAAGCTGTTTTTCTATTAATTTTTTACTTTGGGCCCGCCTTATCACTATAATGTTTTGCGTTAATCACGACCGACCCCCCCTTTTTTACTAGTCTTTTACCTTCGACCTCTCATATCGCTATAACGTTTTACGTTAACCACGGCCGGCCCAGAGTGGATGATTATTAATGTCGTTGAAAGTACACCCACTCATTACTAAACATTACAATTATTGGGGGATCCGACCCACCAAAATGTGGGTCACATTTAATGTTTTTGACCCGACCTAAAAAATGTGTGTGTGACACATTAAATGTTTCTGACCCGACGATTACATTAAATGTTTTTGACCCGACCCAAAAAATGTGTGTGTGACACATTAAATGTTTTTGACCCGACCCAAAAAGCTTTTGACCAGTTTTTTTTCCCTTTTTTTACCAGTTTTTTTTTCTTTCCTTTTTTTTCTTAAAAAAATTTTAAAATAATTTTTTTTTTCGAGATACCCTCTCGCACTGTTAGAGTCATCGGTCTGTTTTTTTATGAATAAAACTTTAATTGACCCAAAAAAAACGGGTCACATTAATTGTTTTTAACCCGCCCCCCATTAATAAAGCTTTTGACCAGTTTTTTTCCCTTTTTTTGACCAGTTTTTTTCTTTCCTTTTTTATTTTCTTTTAATTTTTTTTCCTCGGGATACCCTCTCGCACTGTTGGAGTCATCAGTCTGTTTTTTTATGAATAAAACTTTAATTTTTTTTCCTTTTTTTTTCTCAAAAAATTTTTAAAATAAAATTTTCCTTTTTTTTCTCGGAATACCCTCTCGCACTGTTGGAGTCATCAGTCTGTTTTTTTATGAATAAAACTTTAAGTTTCCTCGAACCTCGCGCTCCGCTAATCGTCCCAAAGCGACGCGCGGGTATAGCTACTTGTGTAACAACAAATACAAGTGAGTGGTCATTACAGGATTAAAGGTGTAAATTGTCTGTTTAACTATGTCAAGTACAAGTAAGTTACTCAAATGGTTAATGATTGAAGTTTTTTCTGAAAGGGTGAAGTTTAAAAATACGCAACAAATTTTTTTAAAAAGAGCGAAATACGTAATCTACTAAATATAGTACTAGAATTGCCAGATAACTTTCAAATTTTGAACGATATATGTAATATGACCAGCTATTGACCAAAATTTGACCGGTTTCATTTTCAAAAATTACAGAAATGATCCCTGTGATTCGCGTTGGACTTTCACTGTTAGTTCCTTAACTTTTTTTTTCAATTAATTTTTTTTAATTATTTTTTTTTCACATAATTTTTAAAATATTTTTTTTTTCATTTATTCATACACTATTTTTTTACACTCATTATATTTTTTTTCTACTTATTTAAACACAAATTTTTTTAGAATTTTTTTTTAAATATTGTGTTAAACTTTTTCACAACTAGCACCCTCATGTGACGTAAATTTTGACTGTTAAATGTGACATATATTTTTAAATTTTTTTTTCTAAATTTTAATTGTTAAACACCTCTCATGTGAAAAAAAATACGCAACATTCAAAATTTAAGCCACATGAGGGTGCTAGCTGTGAAAAAGTTTAACGCAATATTTAATTTTTTTTCTAAAAAAAAAGTGTGATAAGTGTAAAAAAAATTAGTGTATGAATAAGTGGAAAAAAAAGGATAATAAGTGTAAAAAAATAGTGTATGAATAAATGAAAAAAAAAAGTATTTTAAAAATTAAGTGAATTTTTTTTAAAAAAAATTAAGTGAAAAAAAAAGTTAAAGGACTAACAGTGAAAGTCCAACGCGAATCACAGAGACTATTTCTGTAATCTTTGAAAATGGAACCGGTCAAACAGGTCAAATTTTGGTTAATAGCCGGTCATATTATGTATGTCGTTCAAAATTTGAAAGTTATTTGACAATTCTAATACTATATTTAGTAGATTACGTATTTCGTTTTTTTTTTAAAGTTTGTTTTTAAACTTCACCCTTTCTGAAAATATATGAGATAGTGTATATTGTACAATACATACACGTAAATAAATCATGAAAATATCATATATTTTGATGACCTCGCACTCTCGCAGGCGAACAAAGGACTTCACAAGTTCTTTAGAATTATGGATTATATGATTATAACAAATGATTTCAAAGACTTTACTAAATTTAAACTTTGATTTCTTATCAGCAAGACTTACAAACTTTTGTGTTGCTCTCTTGACTTTAGAAAAGTATGGATATTTGGTTAGTTTATATCTAGAAATTAGTAATGTGTATAACTGTTTATTAAATGTTTTGACTTTGAGTTTCAAATTCTTAGTATGGTTTGCAGTATCGGAACTAGAGGTTCCCGCGATCTCACGAACTACGATAAAAATTTGCTGCGTAGTGTTAATTTTCGTAAAAAAATGCTAAATACTCTAAAATGCATCAAGTCCAGGTAGTATTGTGTTAACTTTTTAGTAATTGCTAGACTGACTTGTTAGTACTATTAAATCAATCGTTTTAATTGAAATTGCACTTTTTGCTTCTTTTTTTTCTCTTGTACTGCAGTTTGAAAAAAATTGTGCACTCAATCACTTTTAACCTGAATCCGCTAGTGATACTTTGAGTAACGATACCATTTACGTACATGTTTAAGAAAACATGTTAATGTTATGATGAATATTCGTATCTTTTGTCAATCTCTTCATTGATTGTGATATATTATTCATTCAATTATTCAAAAAGAAAGAAAGAAACATACCATGAACTTGGACAAAGAAAGACACGTACATGTTTAAGAAAACATGTTAATGTTATGATGAATATTCGTATCTTTTGTCAATCTCTTCATTGATTGTGATATATTATTCATTCAATTATTCAAAAAGAAAGAAAGAAACATACCATGAACTTGGACAAAGAAAGACACGTACATGTTTAAGTGAAAGAGTTGGTGGTCCACTCCACTCCATATGAGAGCGGGTAGTTCTGGCCGGGTTGATTCAAAGGTTGTCGGTGTTAAACATTTTATGGAGTTTGGGTAATATTATTGGTAACCCTGACTCACGGGAAAATATCAAAAATGTACTGAAGATTTTTTTTCCTCCTCTTTTTACATCAGAACACAGTTTTTTATTAGTTTTTGTTTCGTATTTTTTGTCAGTTTCATACTTTTGACTTGTTAAACTTCATAATTTTTATTTCACACTTTCAGTTTCACAGTTTTATAATATAAATAAAATTATAAAAATTAAAATAAATTAAAAAAGATAAAAAACCAAGAAAAACAAAAAGGGTACGAATGAGTTTTTAAGAGGGTACCTATGAAATTAGGAAAATACTACATCCATAAATTTTTTACAAACAAAGTTTCACAAAATAACTTGTCACCAATTAAATTAATCTTAATCAATTCTCTCTCTACCTTTTACATTTATAACTCTCAATGGATACATGACAAATCATTTTGTGAGAAAATCTTTTGTAAACATTTTGTGGTATAGAACACCTCATGAAATTAATGTAAGCCGTTGAAGTGGGAAGGCCGCATGTTTTCATGCAATCAAACCATTTGGTAATGTGTCAACTTGGACACGTACGTAGACCCTTTTTCTTGCTTCATTCACTATATGTAATTCTCGCCTAAAATCAAGGTCGTAAAAATTACGAATCGTTAGTCAACTTTTTTTAGCTGGCAGCAGGGACGGAACTTGAACATTTTTATTAGAGGGGCCATTATATATGCTATTCATTTTAGGGGGGCCAATATACATTTTTCCTCAACATTTGGTGTAAAAAATAACTACTAGTATTAGTAAAAGGGTAAATTTTGTACATAACCACAACAAATTTGGGGGGGCCACAACCCCCTTTGGCCCTTACAAACTTCCGTCCCTGGCTGGCAGTAAGTTTAAGCGAGATTAATCGAATTAACATTTTTGGAAACTTTTTGATATTTCTGGCCGGGTTGATTCAAAGGTTGTCGGTGTTAAATATTTTATGGAGTTTGGGTAATATTATTGGTAACCCTGACTCACGGGAAAATATCAAAAAAATATCAAAAATATACTGAAGATTTTTTTTCCTCCTCTTTTTACATAAAAACATAGTTTTTTATTAGTTTTTGTTTCGTATTTTTTGTCAGTTTCATACTTTTGACTTGTTAAACTTCATAATTTTTATTTTGCACTTTCAGTTTTACAGTTTTATAATATAAACATAATTAAAACAAATTAAAAAAAATAAAAAACCAGAAAAAACAAAAAAATACGAATGATTTTTTAAGAGGGTATGTATAACCTACCCCATGAAATTAATGTAAGCCGTTGAAGTGGGAAGGCCGCATGGTTTCATGCAATCAAACCATTTGGTAATGTGTCAACTCGGACACGTACATAGATCCTTTTTCTTGCTTCATTCACTATTTCGGACACGTACTCACCTAAAATCAAGGTCGTAAAAATTACGAAGTCAACTTCTTTTAGCTGGCAGTAAGTTTAAGCGAGATTAATCGAATTAACATTTTTGGAAACTTTTTGATATTTATGGCAAATTTTAAGTATTTTCGATAAATTTTAGGTATTTCTGAAAATATTTGTCTTATACCAATAAATTGTAAGGCTGGATGGTATGTTGGTGGTAAACCCACATGACACGTCAGCGCCACATCAGCTTTCCCTCTCCAAATAAATCTTACCTTATAACTCACCTTTCAACCGTAATAAAAACTCACCTCACCACTAAAACTCACCTTTCATTAAAATACATATTTTATACAAAATACAACTTACTAAATACCCACATACTCACAACAAAATAAAATATATTAATTAAAAAGTGAGAGGGCCCACCATTATCACAACTCACATATGTGAGTTTCTCACCGAATGGCTCCCAAAATTGCCAAACTCACCATGCTAGTGGGGGACTCACCTAGGTGAGTTTTAGACCGGGATGAGACTCGCGTGTGACTTGGAGAAGTCACTTAGGTGAGTTTGGCCAAAGTCACCACCATATCGTCTAGCCTATTTATAAACATCGACTATAAGGCTGGATGGTATGGTGGTGATAAACCCACCTGACACGTCAGCGCCACATCAGCTTTCTCTCTCCAAATAAAACTCACCTTACAACTCACTTTTCAACCGTAATAAGAACTCACTCACCTCACCACTAAAACTCACCTTTCATTAAAATACATATTTTATATAAAATACAACCCACTAAATACCCACACACTCACAACAAAATAAAATATATTAATTAAAAAGTGAGAGGGCCCACCATTATCACAACTCACATATGTGAGTTTCTCACCGAATGACTCTAAAAAATTGTCAAACTCACCATGCTAGTGGGGGACTCACCTAGGTGAGTTTTAGACCGGGATGGGACTCGCGTGTGACTTGGGGAAGTCACCTAGGTGAGTTTTAGACCGGGATGGGACTCGCGTGTGACTTGGGGAAGTCACCTAGGTGAGTTTGACCAAAGTCATCACCATACCGTCTAGCCTAAGTGATTAAAACAAATTTATGACGTGTTTATATTATTTCCGGCAAGATTTGCTGGTTTTCAATAAGTTTTACTACCATTGACCACCGTTAATTACCGTCGACCGATTCGTACAAAAAAAAAATTTTGGTGGCCGATTAACGCATAAACGACGATTAATTAGCCTTATAAAACTTTTTATGCAACACTGCTTAGAATTACTCAATTCTAATCACCGTGATCTCATTCACTCGTCGATGAAACTTGCATGATCATAATCTTCTATAACCTATATAAAAGAATGTTTTTGATTTTTTGATCTTGAAGCAAAAAATTGTAAAAATGACACCTGGATATTCACTAATAATCAACGGTTCACCTACATCCACACTTTCAGCATTTAATGTAAAGAAGAATCGGTCAACAAAATCCCAAAAAAACAATCCTCCCCTAATATT
>BQNB010168978.1:0-13830 GCA_026074375.1 Tanacetum coccineum
CATCAACTTTGAGTTTAATCCTTTTTCATTAGCCTTTTTGTAATGACTATATTTTCGTAAACTATTAATTAAATTTTCTATTACTACGTTAGTTAATAACAAATTATATTATGTTATATCATATTTATTTTTTGTTATATCAATGTTTCATAATATTATCTTATAAATACTCTTGCTAATTACATTTATTTGTCCACATTACATCAACCATAACTTATCTAAATGATACGCAATAATTGGAACAACAAAAAACAATCACGAACAAGTATCAAAATATAAATGTTTCTTTCAACAATACCTTAAAGCTCCCCGCCCAACTGGCGGGCCTTGAAACTAGTTATACAATAACCAAATTTATTTTAAACTTTAAAATTTATATACGAGAAGAATCTTGTCGTGTTTAATATTTTGTAATTGCAACACACGAGTTCATTTAATAAGTATAACTTGTAATTATATTTTAACTTTATTTGTTTGGTGTTTAGTTATAGTTCATTCTTTCATTTGTATATTTATAATCTCGTACATCTATTGACTTTTTGTATTACAAATAAATTAATTTAAGTTTAGACGTATTTTAATTTTTAACCCGTGTACACATCGGTTATTAAATTAAACTTGATAATAATAATAATGATAATAATAATAAATTAAACTTTAAACTTAAATTATATATTATTATTATTATTATTATTATTATTATTATTATTATTATTATTATTATCAATACTTTTACTAGAAATTCATGGAATTTAAAAGAAATCAGTTAGAAGCCGAGATACTATCTAGACTCTAATTCCTCTAGTTATGAAAAAGTTGATCCTACTGAAAATATAAACAGCATTACGTGCCTCAATATCTTGTCAACGAGAACTTCAGATCCGCTTAAGAAGGGACACAACATCCTTCTGAAGTTCCGCAAAATAAGAAAATGAGAATGGGAGAATTATTATTATTATTATTATTATTATTATTAAATTGATTGTAATATTAATAACTCCATAAACATACGTCTTATAATTATCATACTGAAATACGTGTTATTGAGTGTACACACGAGACTAGTTATAACATATATAAACACTTATATTCATTGAATTTTAAATTATTATATAATATCAAATTGATCTACTCAAACAATAATATCAAAAATAAATTTTGATCATACTTTTAAATCCCATGAAAGTATAGCTGAATATTATTTTTAGGTGTATCCATTGTACGAACCTAATATAATTAACGATGCGTACATGGGTAAAAAAATTAAAATACGTCTAAACTTAAATTAATTTAGTTGTGATGCAAAAAATCAGTAGATGCTCGAGATTATAATAATAATAATTATTATTATTAACTCTTTTTTTAAATAAGTTATACAGAAATTACGAGAACTAAGTATTTTACATTTAAGTTCATTAAATTATATTTAAAATTAGACATTCTTAAAAAGTTTATAGTTTAATTATAAATCTTATTAACCAATTAAAATATACTAACATGGTACTAACGTGTTGCAATGACGAATCTATGTTGACAAGAGGCTATTAGTGAATAAATAGGCACAAATCGGGCTTGTATTAGTGAATAAATAGGCCCAAGCCCGGTTTGTGACTTTGGGTCCGTTAGGGTATAACTTACGGGGTTTTCATTGTCTAACATGGTATCGGAGCAGGTCTGATTCTTAAACCGAAGTGGCTATGTTGAGCCGCCTCCCTAACGCACCACGTCAAACCCTAAAATCTCTTATAAACAAACGCCACCCACATTACCTCTCAAAGTGCACTCACAACCGAATCCACAAACCAAGATTCGTTCCTTATTTCTTTCTTCGTGTCAGACCGAACAGAAAACAAAGAGCAACACAAGTTAAACATAGAGAGTTGATTGGTTATTCTTATCCCTGTCTATACTAGCATTTACAATGTGGGTCCCATCAAAAATTAAGATAAGGAGGTGCAATCTTGACCATCTATCTTATTTAAAAAAATTAAATCATAGAGTGACATGTGTCACTTCTTAATTAAAAAATCATTTGCTAAGTGCACCTTACTGGTGGTTTATCATTTCTGCATAGTATAGTACTACATGTTATTGTACTTTCTTATTTTTACACGTTACAAAATCAAGGGAACAGTTGGTGCTTTACCTTCTTTTTCCTCTCTTCAGCCATGGCCTGTAGTGCTTCCTCCGTGCCTTTGGTTGATGGAGAAGGTTCATTTTTATTTCCTGCCATTGATGTCTGTATGGATTTCTCTTGTACAATTTCTGCAGGAGGTGGCGTTGTCATATGTGTATTTGTTTTGAACACCTTGTATCACTGCATTACATTCTGGAACGAAGCTGTGTGCTTCAGGACTAACACATGTAATGGTGGTTGGTGCACTTACATCATCAATAACAACCCGAAAATAGTATCTGCCATATTTTTATGGGTTAGTTAATTCGGGTTATCCTTTGTTTTTTGTAATTGTAATAGTTAAATGCTTACCTGTACGTTGTATTTTCTACTTGTTTGAGTGCATTGGGCACGTCACGGGTGTCCTTGTTAGCAACAGCATTTACCATGCATGCTATCTGGCTCGGATCGTGTTGCCTCTGGATTTCTATTGGTTATTTGTGATCATTCTTTTTTCAATGTTTTGGTTGGTTTGTTTAAGTTACAGTGATTTTTTTTGCAGGGAATACATTTTCTGTAATACCATCCGTTTGGAGCATTGGTTTCAACAATAGTTGCCTCTGTAGTAAACTTTACTCGCTGTCGGGGTTATTTTGTGTGTTAAAAGATGACTTATTGTTTTATGTTATTCCTTATTTTTTTAAAGGCTAGTAAACTTTTAAAGGTTGGAATTACCTGGTAATGCTGCGGATTGAACTTAAGAGTGATCTTTGGAATATCGGTTTTCATTCTTTCCACTTCGTCGTGCGCCGTGTTGGCTGTGTATTGGAGTGCAACAGTTGGGTGATAAATTCTGATATCTGATTGATAGGGAATATTTCGTAAGCAAAATGTCATACGTAGATATAATAATGTTATCTGCGGTGGGGGGGGTGTTGGGGAGGGGGATGTTAATTATTAATAGTGAAGGCGTACACGCTTAGAATATGATGAACTTCCGGAATGTTAGGATTCAAATAATAATATGTTGCGAGTGTTGAAGTTATCTGGAGGCCTGTGATTTTAAGCGTATGTTATTTTTCAGTTTGGCTATAGTCATGTAATCAATTTATGTGATATTTTGATAATGACGTACCTCCATATCCATGTCAAATTTTTCGGCCATGTCATTAAATATCACAAAAGGCAAATTCAAACTGCTGGTAGACCAAGATAGGTGTCTGTGTTATTTATCTTGTAAATGTAAAATTGCAAAAAAAAACCATTTGAAGGCTTACTCTAGATTTTGGATCTCAATTATTCGCCGTGGCACTCGGCTTTCTGGTTGCGTCACCGGTTCTAAGAGGATCGCTGATGCAGTGGATACATCCAATATAATCTGTCCATAAACAATGCAGAATTAATTTTGTTTGTGTTTTTAGTTTGTGCTGATATAAAAAACTATTGTACCTGTTAATGTTGCACCGTTGACATCAGCTTTGGATTGGACCTCATTGTAGGCTATAAAGTTGAAGTAGTGCTCATGGAAGTCGTCATTAGGAATCAGTTGAATGCTAGTGTATTTACCAAAGTTGAGTGGTAATTGTTCTTTTTATCCATGTTTGCTTGTATAGCGTTGCCCTGTAAATATTTGAAAGAAGGTTACAATGTGTGAATTATGTTAGTATTATATGTTGTATTTTCATGGAGAGGGTTAAAGTATTGTACCTATTTATTTAACAGCATACAGCAGAAATTAGATGGTTCTTTGGTTCTTACATTCCTTCCAATCCATTTTCGGTAGACTCGAACTTCGATTGTTTTCTTTGTGTGTGTTGGTCTGATATCTCGCCGTTGATTTTTTTAGCTGGGGATGTGACTTTTCTGGGAAGCTCTGGAAACGTCGAGTGTATGAAGAATGAATTTGGGCTACATGGGTCAGTTGTGGTTGGGGTAATTGCATTTGGATTAGGCTATAATCTTTAGATCAAGCCATGAATAGTTGTTTAGATGAACATTAAATAACATCTCTAATGATTATATATAGAATGGGCCTATGCTATGTTGGTAACTTGTGTAGGGGTTAGATTTGGAATAGTAAGTGTATGCGTTTGTCCATGATGCTTTGGGTTAAGATCCACCAAATGAGGACGCGGCAATAGTTTTCTCAATTCATGAAGATTACCTTCTTTTTTCTTTTTTATATTTTATAGGGTTAATTGCTTAAAAATATATTATACTTGTCACTTTTTGTCATTTTATGTAGACAACTATTTTTTTGTCATTGTGTCATTCAACTTTTAAATTCGTGCTATTGTGTGTATTTTGTGACCATTTTACCCTCACCTTTTTCAAAATTTGAAGGGTAAAATGGTCATTTTACATGAAGAAATAGTCGCAGAATACACACAATAGCACGAATTCAAAAGTTGAGCGACACAATGGCAAAAAAAATAGTTGTATACATACAATGACAAAAAGTGGCAAGTATAATACACTTTTAGGCAATTAACCATATTTTATACACTGTTTATGGGGATTAAAAATATATATATATGTTAAAGTTGTTTTATTGTTTGTTTTTTTAAGGATACTTTGGTTATCTTTTATGTTTCGGGATACTTTGGGTTATCCTTATGGTCCGGGATACTTTGGTTTATCCCGTAATTTGTGTTGGTGATTTGTGCTAAGGTCACAAATCCACACAATCGATGATTTGTGTTGTTGATTTGTGTTAAGGTCACAAATCCACACAATCATATATTGTTGTTCGTGCTTCAGTCACGGGCCGGTTCATTTTTACGTTAATTTTTTTATTAGGTTTGTTTTTGTTTTCTCTAGTTACTACTCATCCCGAGCTTCGCGATTTGTCGCTCGAAACTGCAATGATATTAGTGAATAAAGTATGACCCAAACCCGGTTTTGGTGGGCTTTTAGTCCAGTTAGGGTTTCATTGATGTAAGCATCCCTATAAATATGTCTCAAAAGAATTTATAACCTATAGGGTTTCCATAGTTTAACCGAGGCAAACGTCCTATAAGATATGGATATATGCTTTCTCAACTAGATAAGTACACAGCTTATGGAGATCATCAAATCTTAATCGTGAATTGGCGATCATCCAAATCTTAATCGTGATCCCCCTTATTCAATTAACCTTACCCCAATTAAATTAACCTCATCTTAATCAAACCTATTGATCTCCCTTCAATCCAAAATACTTCTATTGTCTGCTCATGGCCTTTAAATCTCGTAGTAACGCGGATCATACCCGCTTAATTTCCAAATCCATCTTCATCACTAATTTTCCTGATGTCACAACCTCGAAGATCTTTGGGTACTTAATTCAATCAAATGGGAACGGTTGTGGACGTTTTGATACCGAATCGTATGTCCTAAAGCTGGGAAATTAGGTTAACTTTTTTCGCTTTATCAGAGTTATAATGTGAGAGGCTGTTTAGGACCCTATGCACGCTTTGGATCGACAGAAGCATTTACAAGCACGCTAGCTTTGATCGTGATGCCAACTTCCTTTAAAACGTTCCTCATAAGTTCAATCATGTTGCTCCTACACCTACGTCCTTTGTTTCTGCTATGAAGGGTGTTTCGTCTCCGCCCATACCACTTGCTTCATCGCCATCTTTGGTCTTAGATGATTCGTGCATGGTTGCAAGAGATCTAGACAATTTTTTCATGGGGGAGGTTAGAAAAATTTCATCTATTAATAACCTAAGTGTGTTGTTACATAATGAGGGGTTCATGGAATATCTGAGACATCGTTTTACTTAGAAGGGACTATGGGTTATGATTAAGTTAGTTCTGCCAAAACCAAACTTAAAATTCACAAAACATACGGAGGTTGCTCTCTTGTTCGTTCGTTATTATGCGACAAAATGATTTGTTGCCCGTGATCGTATGTTTGTTCGATATAAGGGATGTACCTCTACTTGCGAGGTCTCATGCTACTTTCATAAATAGGTTCTCAATTGGGAGAGGACATGGAATTAGAAGTGGTAATTGAAGACCTCCCCCTTTTGGCTCGGAAACCGCTATTTATCAAAGAACAAAACATTGCTAGATAACATCCTTGACAGTTTTAAGATCATTGTGAAAGGGAAGGTTTTTCAGATTCGAGCTAAGGAGCTGTTTGTTTTTAGTCCCGCGTCCTTTAAAGAAGTCCCCGAGGTGGTTTCTTGTCAGTATGACGAATCCGTTAAGAATGAAGCAGACATAAATGTTGTGGATAATACTGTTTAACAACGAAGAGAAGAGAGTGATAGTGAAGCAGTCTTCTGATAACTTTTTTCGGGATAAAGGGGACCATAAGAACATGATATGAAGTTGATTAGACACTTAATGATAAGAGGTTTCTAAAAAGACCCTTTCAATATACGATTTACTAATAGGCAAAACAGGAAGTTGTAATTCTGGCATGGAGTCTACATCCCTTATCCGCCAGGGTTACCAACTGAAAAAGTAATGTTACTTTTTGAACAAGAATCACGAAGAAGTTTCCAAGGAGAAGAATGTATTCGTTCTCATCATAATTCAGATCGTGTAGTTCGCTATGTGTTTTGAGGAAGTGGAGCAATCTGATATTAACTTTCATAGATGGTAGGGTTTATCAGGACATACAAAAGGAGAACAGTGTCGGAGGCTTCTAATATTAGATATTTTTTGACGAGATGGATTAAGGTAGGTCAAACTATGGGCTAATTAACCCTGGATGATGCACCAAGGATATGGAAAGATCATTGGAGTCGAATGAAGGTCATGAATTTTCCGATGAATTGTTATTATCCTAAATATACAAGGCCTCGGTCCAAGGCCAAAAAAGATGGATCGGGAGTTTAAACTACTAAGCATAAATTAGTTTCTTGTCTCTTCAAGAAACTAAGAAGGAAGTTTTTTCTGATTTGGGATTTAAATATTCTGTGGTTAACTATACAGTTTGAACTATCGAACGTGAACTCTAGGGTACTAAGGTGCATTTTATGTGTTTGGGACTCCAATGTTTTTCACAAAACACGCAATTATTTCCGATAATTTTGTTGCTTTGTATGAGTACGTGGAATTCCCAGGAAGATTTCGTCAATTATTAATTATATCTGTCTAGGCGCCTCAATCATACGCTTCTAAATGGTCAACTATGGGATTTCAATGCTTCTTTTATCCACTGAGTGGAAAATGGGGAGTTTATGGTGATGGGGAGATTTCAACGAGTTAGATGTAAAGAGGATAGATGTGGTCTACTTTTCTTGCTCAAGGAGCTTTTTCGTTTTAATTCATTATTTCTAATTCGGGTTTAATGAAGTATCACTGGAAGGGTAACTCTTTTATCATGGTCCTCATACCTTCGGCATCTAAAATGAGTAATTATGATCGTATTCTTGGTGACAGATGTTTCTTTCCTTGTTCCTCAAATCTCAGCAGATTTTCTAATAGACAACCTCTCGATCATCGTCCTATTTTACATTAGAAGATGCTCTGTGATTTGGAGCTACGCATTTCGTTATACCATTCTTGCTCTCTATTCCTGTTTCGATCAATGATTACGTCCACCTGGAACTCTTTTATTCTTGTTGATAGCAACGGGATGATTAGATTCAAAAAGAAGCTTCAATTATTAAAGAAGGAAATACGTAAATGGGTGGCTGAGTATAAAAATATACAGTCGAATAGTATTAGAGATGTCAAGAATAAGCTTAGCGACATTGATAAGTTGTTGGACCCACGGAGAGTTTACTGATGATGTAAAGTTTCCTCGTATGAAGCTAAAAAACATTAGCAGGAATTAAACTCCTCGGTTAATTGTGATTTTGTTCAAAAGGCGAAAGTTAGATGGGCTATAGAAGGAGACGAAAATTCTAAGTTTTTTCATGGTATCATTAATAGAAAGCGTGCCAACCTTTCAGTTAAGGGTATTATGATTGAAGGAGAATGGGTGGACGATCCTATTCGTGTTAAAGATGAATTTTGTAATCAACTTGCGGATAGATTATAAAATGACCCGGGTACGCGCCATGGCAGAATTAATTTTAGTTTTCCTAATCGGTTGAATTTTGAGCAGGTTTCTGATTTGGAAGCATCGGTTTCAGACGAAGAAATTCGCAAAGCTGTTTAGGGATGTGGAGAGAACAAATCTCCAGGTCCGGATGTCTTTACTTTTGAATTCTTTCGCAAGTTTTGGATAGTTGTTGGGCCAGATTTTTGCATAGCTGTCAAATGGTTTTTTGAACATGGGTTTTTCGCAACTGGATGAACTTCCTCATTTTGTATACTCTCATTCAAAAACCTTAGACCCGAAACTGGTTTAGTGGTTTAGGCCTATTAGCCCTAATTGGAGCCTATATAAAGTTGTTACCAAAAAATCCTTTGCCTACACGTTGTCATTTGTCATCCTCCGATCTTCATCCAAACATTAGACAGCTTTCCTTCCTAACCCGTCAAAAAAATTTTCTTGACGGTCCTTTTCTTAAAAGAATTTTAGCTCGGTGTAAACATAAAAAACAGCAGGCAGTTTTTTTAAGGTGGATTTTGCTAAAGCATATATTCTATTAGATGTGGACTAACCTAGATAATGTTTCTTAATGCTTTTTTTGGGTTTTGGATCAGATGGCGGTCCGATTCCAAGGCAGTCTAAATCAGGGTAAAGCTTCTGTTTAGTGAAATGGAAGTCCTACTTCTGATTTCAGTTTCATCGAGGATTGAAGCAGGGAAGACCCATTGCTTCCTTATTTGTTCTTTCTTATTATGAGTCTCTTCATTTTTCTTTCAACCCGTGTGTTGAAGCGGGTATTTTCACACAGGTTACCGGATTGATGATGCTCTCCTAAGATCCTCTCATCTTTTTAATGCGATGACCGATTTTTATTGGCGAATATTCTAAAGAGAATTTAAAAGGGATTTTTGAATAATTCTCAATTGCTTTTCTTACTATTCAGGGAATTTCGATTAACCTCACAAAAAAAGTCATAATTCTCGATTTGGATCGTGGTCGATTGTTTCTGAAGCTCTGTGAGACCTTGGATGTTCGATAGAAACTCACGTTTAATTACTTGGAATTATGTAGAGGGAATATTCTTAGGTTTAAATCTTGGAAGAAACGGTTCACAAGCGTCACACAAAAGACTTTCCAAATAGAACTAAAACTCTGTCAATAGGTGGCCGCCTCACTCCCGTCTCCATAAAAATCGGTTCTTGGCTCCACTCCGATTTACAACATGTCTATATTTAAGGTCCCGAAGACAGTTCTTAACAAGATGGAATACCTTCGTAGAATTTTTCAATGTATTCAAGAAGGAATCCAAAAGATTACGTGTTAAGTGCAACCTGTTCACAGCAAACTAAGAAATTCCTGAGCTTAGGGTTTCAAGTTTTTTTGCCCTAATAGAGTCTTCATTGCGAATGGTTTTGGGCGCTTCCTTTCACAAGATAACTCTTTATGGTGTCAGCTTATTTCTGCCATTCACTGATGCAATGAATACCAGACTGCTACCGCTATCCCTCCACATGGATTCTATATCAAAAGTTTAATTACCTCAAGGTTCAAGGCGTTGAATGTTTTCTCCCCATTTGCAAATTAGGATTGGTAATGGGATTCACACTCATGAAGAACGGTATTTGGAAGGATCTTTGATCGTTGATTGCACTTTATCAGGTTTGTTTTTCCGTCGTCTGTTTGCTTTAGATACAGTGTAAAGATATATCGGTAGCCTGTAAACTCCTCCCTCTTGTTTCTTCTTATTCGCTGTAAGGTAGAGGATGTTTGAAGAACAGCAGCTTGGCATCTGTAGCTACTTACTTACCTCGAATTTGATTATTTTTGTCCAACTCGAATGATAGATGGTTAGTGGATTTGAATGGATACGGGGTCTTTCGTGGTAAAGACGTGATGGAATTGTTAGATGAGTTCTTTCTTCCTAGGGCGGATGTTCCTACGAGGTGGGTTAAAAATATTCCGATTAAAGTTAATATTTTTGCTTGTGATTTGTGCTAAGGTCACAAATCTACACAATTGTGTTGGTGATTTGTGCTAAGGTCATAAATCCACACAACCGTTATTTGTGTTGGTGATTTGTGCTAAGGTCACAAATCTACACAATCGTGATTTGTGTTGGTGATTTGTGCTAAGGTCACAAATCCACACAATCGATGATTTGTGTTGTTGATTTGTGCTAAGGTCACAAATCCGCACAATCATATATTGTTGTTCGTGCTTCGGTCACGAGCCGGTTCATTTTTTTACGTTAATGTTTTTATTAGGTTTTGTTTTTGTTTTCTAGTTTACTACTCCAGTCCGAGCTTTCGCGATTTGCCGCTCGAACTGCAAATGAGTATTAGTGAATAAATAGGCCCAAGCCCGGTTTGTGGGCTTTGAGTCCGTTAGAGTTTCATTAATGTAATTATCTATATATTGTGTCTCAATAAAGATTATAACCTACGAGTTTTCATTGTTTAACAGCGGCTACGTCGTTAAGATATGGAATAGCTTTCTCAACGTAGATATTAGCTACTCACTACAATTGTAGTATAAAAAGATTTTATCTATTTGAGCATGCATGTACGTGTGCCTATGCATGTGCCATAAGTTTGACAACAACCAAAAAATACTATTACCTTGACATTGACCTATTTTTTCTAAACTTTTTTTCAATATACATAATTATCAATGAAAGTTACATTGTTTCTATCTTTTCTTTGTGTCTTGTTTGACGCAAAACAAATCACATACATGCATAAATACTAAATTTGTGAACAAATCGATTATATCCATTTCGTAACATTAAAGGGTGCCTAGTTTATATGTCATCACAAAACAAGAGGTGAGATCCCCAGAACACCTTCTAAACAAAGAACAAAACAAGTGATTTTGGCTTTTGATTTCATCTTCATCCAATTGTTAATATTAAAACCCTCAACCATATATAAAACCTAAAAAAGACCACCTACCCCTCATTAATTTTTCAGTTTCTCTCTCCTCAAAAAACACACACACACGACTAACAAATTCATCCGCCAGAAAAATTAAAACCTCGCCGGAAAACATAACAACCACCGCCGGACTTCATTCGATTACTCTAAATCATTAGAAATCATCACCCATCACGCTAAATCGCCGTAAATCACCGATCTTCATAAAAAACCACCGTTGATCGTCGAAAAATACAAATAGATCACCGGAAAAACACAAAACTCATTGTCGATTACCGGAAATCGCGCACATCACTGTCGATTTACCTAAAATTAAGATATGTGATTTGTTAAAAATGGTTGAAAATCAATTAATCATACAAAAACAAATCGATCTGCAAAAACAAGTTGTTGAATTGGAAAATGTGCTTGAACCAGATTTAGAAGATGATTTACCATAAGTTGCAGATCCAGAAGTTGTTGTAGAAAAAGTTACAGGTAAAATCACTCGTAATTCTCTTGCTGTAGTGTTTTGTTATGAAAAAATGTCAATCACGTGTGATTTTCTCTTCGTTGTTGTAAACAGAATATGAGACTGCTTTGATATAGAAAGGAGCAAATCACATGTGATTCTGCTATTGTAGTGTTCTTTTATGAAAAAATGTCAATCACGTGTGATTTGCTCCTTGTTGTTGTAAAGTGAATCAAATTAGACTATTTTGATATAGAAAAAGGAAAATCACACACGATTCTAGTGTTGGAGTGTTTTGTTATGAGAAAATATAAATCACATGTGATTTGCTCTTTGTTGTTATAGACTGAACCAAATTTGAATGAAATTTGATCTATGAAGGAGTAAATCACATGTGATTCAGTTGTTTGATTATCCTAAATCACACGTGATTCAATTACTCAAGAAGATAATGTAGATGCATTTGCTCAGTAAAATAACACATGATTCTATTTTGTTTTGTTTATTCTATAAAATTAATCAATCACATGTGATTTGCATAAATCACATGTGATTTATGCATAAAACAAATATGAAAAGTAGTTCTTATTTCTATGTTGTTATATGATAGTACTAGGGGTGTAATCGTGTCAAGCCAAGCTCGAGCTTGACAGGCTTGAGCTTGGCTTGAAAAAAAATTAGTAGGCTTGAGCTTGGCTTGATAGCTCGTCAAGCTTTAACCATATAGGCTTGAGCTTGACTTGAGTAGGATTTGATTAAAGCTTGAGCTTGGCTTGAAAAGCTTGAATGTGTACAAAATTAATGTATTTAATAACCAAACGCCTAAACTCATCAATAAACATATGCATAAAGTAAAACAAACAAAAAACCATAAGTGAAAACCAAGGTAGATTCATTAAACATTAATAAAACTAACAATAACATTCTCGTATCAAAGTACAACATTAGAATGAAACATATGCCAAAGTACCAATTAATGTTGAAACGTACAAAGTATTTCAACAAAAGCGTACATTAGCCAAAGTACTAATTAGTTTTTGATTAGTTTCGGCTAATGTACTCAAAAGTCAAAACTAAGCATGAAGAATACAAAGCACTAGAATATAAATCGTTAGATTAATTAGGGTTAAAGGTCATTTTAGAATACATTATTCATTATTTATTAGAGTGATAAGGTGCCGGTTGTTGTGGCTGTTGTGAGTGAAAAGTCGGCTATTGATGAGAAGGATAATCCAAAGGTTACGAGCAAGGTTTCTAAGGGCAAGTCATTGGATGTTTTTAAGTATAAGCGTAAAACTGAGCTTCCTAAGGATAAATAATCAAACATAAATGGACTTTTTACTGAACGGTTCATGAAATCTTCACTGAACGTTTAGTTCATTTATGATCGACATATGAGAGTTTTAATTTTATTTCTTTGCTAAATTAAAGATAAGCTACATTTGAGAATGGAAAAGAGCATTTCTAACCTTTGATTACAACCGTTGAAATTTGACATAGCAAAGCACCTTGGCTGAATGATTGTGCTGACTGAAAGAGTTAAATTGAGATGATGGATCACTTGAACTCACTTGAAACAATATATGTGTGTGGCGAGCTTCCATTAATAGGCTTCCTACAAAGGATAACCTTTTGGCGAGAGGTGCACCTGTATCTTTCATATGTTTTC
This sequence comes from Tanacetum coccineum, assembly GCA_026074375.1. NCBI lineage: Eukaryota > Viridiplantae > Streptophyta > Magnoliopsida > Asterales > Asteraceae > Tanacetum > Tanacetum coccineum. Next base: position 13,150 of record BQNB010168978.1, read on the forward strand.
CTTTCTGTGAAACTGTGGATGAATCTACACAACATTGTCTCTTGTTGTGTCCTTGTGTAAAGTCTATATGGATGAAGATGTGACAACCCGAGAATTTCTGTTCAATAATTTAGCCGTTTCCGTTTAGTAATTTGAATTTTTTAAGAGTTTCGTTTAGCTTTACCCTTTAACCGGGAAGTTATTCCGTTATTATCTGAGAATTGTCGCCGGAAGCGAACCGGGGCACCAAACGTTGTAGTATTTTGGCAATAGCCGCGTTTTTATGTTTTTAAGCAATATTTAAAAATTTTTAATTTTCCGTGATACCGGTACTCGTTTCGTTATCTACGTGTTCCGTGGAATTTATCTATACTTTGTTGTGCATGCATGCTTGGTAAATTAATTCATCTTTGAGTACTAGTTCCCTAGAAAGTTAGAAACCATTTTGGTCCCCCTTGTGGCTCACCTACACGTCCAAACCACCATCCAAGCACCATGGGATACCATTTTTCATATTTGAAATTCCTAGACAAACTTCCATGATCCTAGCAACCACATTTGTCCTAACTAACCTTTGATAGGTGGATCATTTTGGTCCCCTATTTCTTGTCCCCCCCAACCTAACGGCACACATATATATGTGTGTGTGTGTGTGAAACTTGGTCATATAACTTGAGTTAATATCTTACATTTCATATTCAT